>JAQIWF010001923.1:0-10406 GCA_034694965.1 Ceratozetes gracilis
GAGAGAGAGAGAGAGAGAGAGAGAGAGGCAGAGAGAGAGAGAGAGAGAGAGAGAGGCAGAGAGAGAGAGAGAGCTCAGGTATTAAAGCAGTTTTGTGAGACTGACTGCTGCGATGACTGTATGGTGAGACTTGATGTGACTGAGGACTGGACAACTGGGTTAGTGGGACAATATTCTGTAATCTATACTCAAGTAGTGGACCAGACCTGTTGAGGTCGACATTAATGAAATCAATTGGTTTTGGAGACCTTCTCTAACATTCATTTATTTGGTTTAAGAAGAGAACAGATGTTTTCCAAATTTAAATATTTTTGAAATTATTGTTCTGACGAATAATCGTTCGGTAAATGCTTTGAATTTGAAAACCATTTCTACAAAACGTGAGAATATTTGTGAGCACAAAGAAATCAGACTTTTTTCAAACCAGTGTTCAATAAGTTTGCGTTTAAAAAACTAATTTAATATTAATGGAAGTAAAACAAAAAACTAGTTTTTTCGAGACAGAGCTCACAATCAAAAGATTCAATTAATTAGAGACTAAGAGAAAGAGCAAAAACTTTAGGAACGCAGTGATTGGAAGACCGGATCATTTTGTTGAATAATCAGTTGCATCAACCAATCCATTGGAAGACATACTACATGTACTTATTATTCAATTAATGCTAAAAATAATCCTTTCATATAAAGTTCAACGATAATTAGGAATTCGTAACCTGACAAACAAGTCAATCGATATTCAAATAATTGTTCACATTTTGCAAACTCACTCTCTAAGAGACTATGTTTGCATCAGTGATGGCCACACATATACTGGGGGTTTACTTCAGACTCAACTTGTCAATATTACTGCCAGCACACCCTCAAGCCATCACTGTTTCGATTAGAAGATAATTATTTAAATAATTGTTAAGAAAGTCATGATTTCTGGCTTCAGACTACAAATGTGAGCCAATAATAAGAAGTTGTTTTAAGAATCGCTATTCCATTACATGAAGTCTTATCAACATTTGTGGAAGAGTTCGATGACAGCAATCATATTATTTATAATTTTAATCACATTTGTTTGGTTTGAAAAACTTGAAATCTATTTAGAATATTATCTTTAACATGGTCATTTCAGTAATCAATTGTGCTAATTATTTTATACGATCCATGGATAAAGAAGGAGCTATTTAATGCCACAATTCACCATGGCTTTTAAATGTTTAATCGATCTAGTATATTGCCAAACATACCCCTCTGGCCATCACCCAAAGTGATTACAACTTGGGAACTATTGATAGCACTAAATAGACATTAGTATGAATGTCAGGTTTAATCAATTTGCTAGATATCTAAGAGTCGGACAACGAAATAGTTTTGATTTTTAAACACAAATAAAAAACAATAATTGCCGTCAAATTGAATAAACATTTGGCGGCAAATCTGGTGTCAAATCAACATTAAAAAAGTTAGAAAATGGAGAAAAGTGGTCCTGAAAGCGACTCAATGCACTCAATGTTAGACTAATTCTGATGGCTTTATAGCATTTGAGAAAAACTAATCGATAAATGAAAAAAGAAAGCAAACCATTGGTCGATACTAACGGCAATTGGAAACGATTGGAAGGAAAGCCATAGTTATTAGTATGAATCAAATCAAGATTAATGAAAGGAAATGAAATTCTTTTATTATGTTCAGAGAAACAAGTGATTCACTCATTCAGACATAACAGAACACATCAATAGAAATGAAAACATCGGTCAGAATATGTTAGCGGAAAACGAGACTTAAATTATTGAAAATACAATCAAATATTATTCTCGAGAATAGTATTAATAAAATAATAAAATGTATTAAATTCTATGACTCATAGAATAATAACACAAAATGAGACAAAATTTTGTCGAATCTCGCAGTTTGTCATTAAATTAGAGGAAATTTAAGGCAAACTATTATTTAATAGCAATCATTAGTATAGAAAAGCTATTAAAATGTGTTTTTCAAAATTCATTTTTCGTTTTCGTCATTACATCCGATTGCAAGAGTATTTTGGTTAAAATTTTTCGCGAATATCTCTATAATTAGTTTTGATATAAGGACTAGAATTTCGAGTTATTTGCGCTGAAAATTCATTTTTTAAAATGCAATCTAATTATATATATTGAAAATATAATTCTCATGACATGACTCGAGATAAAAGTTAAGATTTGCCACAATCAAAATGATTGATTTGCAAGAACCTAATCGAAATATCTTTATGAATATTTGATAATTCATACAAATATATAGGAAAAGGTACCTGGTGCGTGCCTCAAATCTAGCCAAAATAATATATCATGTGTTCGTATAAATAGTTTTGCATAAAATTAAATACTTTGTCTTAAAATGTCTTAAAAGTGAAAGTTTTCTTCATCTGAGACTTTGATAAACTTATTTGTCTTTAATAAGAAGACAAAGAAATTTGATACACATTTATGTCGTTAACATTGCATTCCAAGAGATTGAGAAATAATTATAATTAGTTAATTTTTTCCTAAATTGGTTTTAAATCTATATAAAGCGATATCAAGAATGAGAAAAGAGCTCATAATTACATATTTAGTGAACTTCTATATTATGTGAAAGTAATAGCTTTTACTAAGACTTAAGTCTTAATAACATTGAAAGCAAAGACTCGTCAACCATTGGTCTGGAGTGGAGGTTCAGGGCCAAAGGGCCGAATCAGAACGACATTCGTGATCTTCTCTCTTCTTTAATGTTCAAAAATAATTTACTAATAATAATAATAATCTCTTTTGAAAGCACTGGTAGACCGAAGCAATTGAAAAATTATGATTAAAACTCAAACATCACTACAGAGTAAACAGAAAAACAGTTTCTTATCTCTCATTTGATATTTTGTTAGTAAAATAAAAAAGCATTCAATTGTGTGGACGTTCACCAAATCAATGGGAAATATAATACATCAATAGAATAGAGTCCATAGGAATGGCTTTTCTTTGTATAAAAGACAAACCAAAGAATCAAATGTTTAACATTTTGGCGACATTTCATTTTGGACCGAATGTAACCTTATTTTGTTGGGCCATATGTGCTCTGGTTGTGCTCATATGCACTCCCAATGTCTCGCAAATGAGAAATTTGAGTACTTTTGGAGAAATGCATAGCATTTTGGTGTTTCTCCAATCGAGAAAAGGCTATATTGTCGTCGGGTCTGACCTATGTTCGCATCCTTAGGGGTGTCTCTAAAGTGAGCACTCATTGAGAAAGTCGGCAAAAAGGGTCGATAAACCAGATTCACGAGTGCTCTCAATGTCAACAACGAATTTATCGACAAAGAACTCAAATTAGTCAGTAGTCGATCGACTCATCCATTGCTATGGCATTCAATCGACACATCGAATCAAATTCATGAATCACTCGACTGCCATACCATCGCCATTATGGCGAATCCCTGTCCTACCGGTCCTCACTCTTGTCATCAGTGGTCAGCATCACAACACTTCCCATTTCATAATTCCAGTTTATCATTCAAAATTAACATCTAAATCGTAGCAAGTTAACTTCTCTCAACTTATCATTCAGTTTTCTTCAATTCAATTGATAAACTAAACTATTAAATTCGTTAAATTATAGCTTCAATTAAGCTTAATATGAAACCATAGCAACTTAAGTCTTTAAAGTAAAAGATAATAGTGTGCAAGGTGATATCACTGATATCGAATGCAAGATTGTTTTTGCTAATTGGCCCAGAGGCAAAAAAGGAACAGACAGAATATAACCGAACAGAAGGCAGAGCCGAGACAGGAGTGAAGCGATTGGAAAAAAATATACGATATTTTGTGTGCCTTTAGTGGATTTGAAAGCAAACTGTGCTCAAACCAAATGTTGTTTATAAACACAATCATTGAAATGTTAGACCAAAAGATAATACAATAGTTGTCGACAAAACTAATGCTTTTCTTTTCTAAGAATCGATTTTCGTTGAGAAAACTTTTATTACTTTTGAGTCCATTATTTGTATTATTGGCAAAAACGACACAAACAATAATATATTAATAAATTTGATTGAATTTCGGTCGAAAACATTGAATTCTGATATCAAATCTTTAGTCAATAAATACTTACTTTTAATCTCAAAGTTTATTATTTAAATTCGATAACAAATATGAGAAATTGAATCCAAAATTTCACTGAATTTAGTTTTTATTGAACACAAACTTATTTTTAAGATAATAAATGCCATTAATTCTCAAATAAATTGGATTTTGAATCGAAAACGAGTCCAAAATGAGACAATCAATTAGTATTGGGATTAGATCTGTGGCACAAAATGTGTCATTAGTTCATTATCACAGCACAGCCTATAATCGATTTGAGTCCACATTTCACTCCAGAATTGGAGCAAAAATATTTTTGTGGCCATTCATCCATTGGATGGCTTTAATCATAGCAACTGATTGTCCACTTATTTCAAAATACATTCAGATCTCTATTTCTTTTATTGAAAGCATTGTTTTGACTGAACTTCAAATCAAAGTATGAAAAACAAAATGCAATTCATGTGAGTCTTGTCTGAAGACTCGACTGATTTCCCGTTAAACCACTTTTTTGTCGGTCGGACCGCAAACATAACGAGAGATTGAGTCGAGAGTGAGAGAGAAGACGGAAAATAAATAGGAAATAAAGGCAGTAGTGATGGCAATACTCGTGGAGGAGTGGGTTAATGGCATCTCATTCAATGTTATGCACTACTGATGACATACATCTAAGACAATAAGAGCACCACTTTCTTAACCTCCAACTTATCAACACTTCATTCAACTTATTATTAGTCTTCAATCAAACCATCACTCAATCAAATCAAAGCAAATCAATTGGGAAGACATGAAGAGTGGATCAGATTAACAATGAAAGTCAATTAATCTCATTATTGGCCTCCAAATGGTTAACATATGATAGGAGAGGAATATGTGGGGCATTGAAGTCCATTTCACTGACATTTGTCCGAAACGATGAATACGGGTTAAGTGATGAGGACAGGAGTGTAAAGGAGTCACGAAAAGGGAATGGCATGGAGTGGCAGAGGTCTGGTGCCGACTATTTGGGATTTGGTGGCCTCACAACTGACTGGTGATATGCCTCTCATTGATACATAGAGAGTGTGAGAGAGTGAGAGACAGTTAACATGCGATCCCTCTCTCCCTCTCTTCTACCCCACAAAAGCATACAAATGCCCTCAAAAGAGATAAACACTAATTGATAGGAGAATTAAAGAGCAAAAAATGTTTTACCTTTTTTGTTGTTTTGATGGAAATGAGTGGACTAACGAGTAATCACATGTGAATATATGGCAACTGTAGTGAACATATCAGTGCTAAACAAGTTTTCTTTGTCCTCTCAGAGTCTCAGTTAAGTCTGAAGCCTAACAACACAACAACACATTGAGTGTGTATTGAGAGCCCAGACATTCACCATTCAATCCAATAGGAGATGAATGTTGGAAAGCAGTGCTCAATATGTAAATTAGCGCAAACCTCTCCAGTCATGTGATGCCAACATCCAATTGGAGGCCAGCATTGCTTTGCCATCACTTCTCAATACACACTCTAATAAGCTTTGAATTTAATTGAATCAAAAAATCAATTTATTCCTCTTTCGTTCAGCTCTTTTCCAAACCACTCTTTCAAAGAATTTTTAGATTAATTTTATTATTTTTTCTTCACTCCTATAATACATATTCTGAAATGAATTAAATTTTTTCATTCTCTTTATCACAACTTCTCTGAGTTTGTGAGTCAGCTCTCGATTCAATGCATTCCCTTTTAATGAGTTATTATGAAAAATGAAAATTTTATCACAAAATTCACTATAATTTTATTGCCAAACAATTAAACCCAATATATATTCTTCACTAATGGTATCACTTTTCCAATTCTCTTCATTACTAGTCATCATTAATGACTCAAAATTACTATCCTTTGCCTCTAATATAGAATTACAATTCGAGTGGGTATCTCACTATTATTACCTTGTTATTATCTAATTCTGAATTTATTTTGAAAATTTTCCCAAATTTTCTCTTATGGTATACAACGACCTGCGATATCAAGTTCTCTTATTACGAAATAAGAGAGCACCCAATTTACCTATGTAAAGAAATATCGTAACAATAGATAATCACAATTAAAACACTAGTTATGAGATTATTCATGGTCAATATAATAAGAGGATTTTAGTATACAATGTATGCAAAAACGGTGATTGCCCACTGATCACCTAATTGATCATGGCGAAGACTTTATAACTTGATTGATGCATATCAAATTTTATACTTATTATGACGAAAATCAAAATCTTTTTTATTAAAGTTACTTGATTATTTCACCAAATTCTTAATAGAATGTTCCAAATAATATTAACTTCAAATTTTTCATCCATTGGCCTGTTTTATCTAATTAAATGATCAAGATCAATGAAACCCAAGTTAACAAGTCAAGTTCTAAAATATTGCAAAAAGTTTAGCTCATTATTTTGATATTGATGTGGACTTTGACTGCCATCTTGTGATTCAAATTAAAGATACAATTAATGGGACATTCATTCAAATCAATAAATGATTGTAATTAAGAGAATCGGATTTAAGTGAATTTTTTTTAATTATTAATAATTCAATTATATATGGATTGGAGAGAGAAGTGACAAAAAGATGAGACAATCAATCGTTTGATTCATTTCTTCGACTCTTCGGTGTATTTGTTTCGTAAATATGAATAAAATCCCCAAAAGTGTTGAATAACTCAAACGTTTTGTTGTCTTCGAGTGAATCCAATGACCGAATGATTTTCAAATTCTGTGTTTAAAAACTTCGAAACTCTATTTATTGTCAAATATTGACCATAAAGTGATAATCGGAAGAATTGTGACAATAGAGTAATCATTGATAACCGATGGCCAGCGCAGGCATTTCGAGGTCAGGAAGAGTGAGAAAAAAGAGCGCAAAACTGATTGAAATGATGGAAACCGAAACCACTTCTCATAACAACAATGATATCAATAAAACTTTAAACAAATTGACACCAAATGTCACCCATAATAACAGTGCAGATATTGTGAGCACTCCTTCTGAAGACATAATAAACAAAAGTGATTGCGATTCGGGTCCGCCGAAGAAGAAGTTGAAACTAAGACTGTGTTTGAATCCGAGTCCAGTTATCACTTCCGATGACAACTCTCCTGTAAATGAGCCAAACAGTGAAAGTAAGCCAAAGAAGACAACGATTCCTGTGCTTAAGATTCCCAAAAGTAAAATAATGGGTTTAGTGCCAAATATTACCCCCGAAGACCAAAATAATGTCACCGAAAGTGACATCATTTTAAAGACAATTCATACCACGAGTGAAGACAAACCCAAAGACATTAAACACGAATTATTGGTCGAAACAAATGAAGTGACAAATGATTTGATGGAATCGAAGCCACAATTGATTGAATCGATAATCCCTGCAATCGATGTCACAGATTTGAAGATTGAAAACCAATTGAATGAGTTATCCGTTGAGAAACCCATCGAAGAGACGCCAAAAGTAACTAAAGAAGTGAAGTCCAGACGACAAGAACAGGAATCGGCGGCCAATAAGTTGTTCCGACAAATCACTTCTGGAGTTGGGGTCAATACTCCTAAGCTTAAGGGAAATAAGAAGAATAAAAGTCATCCCTTGGAAGACATGACTCAAATCACTTTCGACGACGAATTTTCTGAAACATCTCTTGTAATAGAGACCGAAGATGTGATTAAAGTTAAACCAAAGAATAAGAGGAGTCGTCCCTCGAAGACACCAATTGACAGAAGAGATGACACTAAAAAGAAGAGGAGTAGAAAGGAAGGGGAGGATAAACCTAAGAAGAAGAGGAATGCCGTCATAACTGCTTATATGATTTGGAGTAAAGAACACAGAAGTAAAATACAACAGAATTGTCCGGATCTCGACTTCGCTGATGTCAGCAGAAAGTTAGGAGAGATCTGGCAGTCGATGCAGGAAAAGGATAAGATTCCCTGGAAGAGGAAGGCACAGAAACTCATCACAACCGGCTCCTCTATCATTAGCACAGGCAAACAAAAGGCGACTCCACATAATACAAAGCAAATTAACCCTTTGGTAGCTCCGGGATCGCCCTCTCCTGTTAATGATGACTTATCCAGTTATGGCTCTATTGAGGACTTGTGGCAACCGGTGGGCACTTCTCCTATGGATGTCTCGGCACACCTCACACTATTAGGAGAGTCGTTGTCAACAATTGGTCAGCGCCTTAAAGAGCACAGCGGACAGATAGCTGTGTCGGGTTCGCTATCAGTATTGCTTGACTCCACTCTGTGCGCAATCGGACCGCTATTATGTTTGACTCAATTGCATCCCAGTTTGGACGGGTGTTCAGAGGAAATCCATAAGAGAACTCTCGATAATATTGCATATATTATGCCCGGAATATAATTATTACTTAATTATTGTTTGATTTTCCATAAAATCACTTCAATTACTTCATAACTAATTTGCAACTCATTTGTTGTCTTCAAACTCTTCTCACATATTATTCGCACAAAACTTATTGTAAATATAAAGAAATTAAATTAAAACCAAATCTAAAATTAATGCAAAACTTGTGATAATATGTTCTTTATTTTAATATATTGTCAATACTTTTGATAATAGTTTTGATTTTTGATAATACAGTCAGACCTCCAAATAAAACCCACTCAATAAGAGAAACTCTCATTAAGAGACAGATTTTGTCTGCACGGACTGCTCTATGGGATCATAAAGTAAAATACTTTTTAATAACTAATTAATAATAAGAGAATCCTCTCATTAAGAGAAATATTTGTCTTGCACCAATGGTTCACTTATCTAGAGGTCTAACTGTATTTTAAAAGTTAGAGATTAAGTGATTTCTTTATCTTTATCTACAATATAAGTGCTGAGGGGTTGGAGAGATAGGAACCGTCAGAATAGTCCGTGTGACGAATCAACACAATTATGAACTATTTTATTATTTATGACTGATATCAGTGTTTATAAAGCTTTGAATTTGTTCCGCAGATAAAAACAATTTTCATTTCTTTGGCACTCATTTAGTGTTTTCGGTGAAAACGCATAAAATGTCTTATTTTCATATAAATCGCAAACTTTTTCCATTAAAACTAATATTATTTTTCTGGTTTGGAGGTAAGTCTCGTATCTAATGGATGAAAGACATGAAACTTATTAAATAATTGAATGAATAGCTGCGGCATGTCTTCTACCATATATGACAATTCATATGAGACAACTAGGAATCACTGTCGAAGAGACAGCCTTTGTCTATACAGTACTGCCCATCACTCAAGTAATCGGTCCTCCGATCGCCGGATTCATTGCTGACAAATTCGGAAATTATAAAATTGTTTTAATCGTTAATTTGATTTTGACAATCGCCAGCTCTTTGGGCATAATGTTTGTGCCGTCCAGTGGTGACCCCAACACTACCGAAAGGTTTGTAATCATTTCATTATTTGAATCATTTGCATTAAAATTTAAATACATTCCTTTATTTGATCATGGCTAACTTTTCAATTTATGTTATTTACGAGTCATAAATTAGAATGTATCTGTATTGTTTTATTTGAATACTTGGAATAAGAATATTTGATGTAGAGCTAGGTACAAAATTGTCTACAGCATAACTTATACAATGAAAACTTTTAAATTGAGATAATAATTATTATTTGAATAAAATTTGTCTAAAATTTAGTTGAGCTAAAAATAGCCACTTCTGGTAATTAAGTATGTTTTAAATTGGGCAAAATTAGTTAAATTGTCTACAGTCAATATTCACGTTTCGCTCAACCAACTCGAGTCATGCGATTAGCCTGAAGTTTCCAAGATTTTTAGCAAGGTAGTTTTAGGCTCACTTTTTGATCAAATCTTGATCTTATGTCAAAATGATAAGAATATAATATTCAAATGACAAAAGCTATCAAATCAAGTCAATGGTAGATGTGAGTGACTTCAAAAGAAATTAGTGAGGGTAGTTTAGATGACTATAAATTTGATTCCCATAATTGATAGCATAATAAAAGCTATTTTTGTCATTTATTCAAATTCTAATCCTTTGGTTTATGTAAGGGTTTAAAACATTCCGTTTGCATCTCAAATATTAGATTCATATTTGAATTAATTTAAATTTCAATTGTTTTAAGACGTGAAGTATATCTGAATAATTTAATCTCGAAAATCTCATCAGTTATAGGCTATAAGTTATAGTAACTATTTGTAACAAACTGTTTGTGATGAAACCAATTCCTTCATAACTACACTATTAGGGAAGTTCAAACTCCGTATCTGAATGTCCTCACTTGAATTGCAGCGGCAGGAAGATTTGCTGCC
>JAQIWF010001924.1:0-10392 GCA_034694965.1 Ceratozetes gracilis
TGGCCATTAGCAAAAATAAATAACACCATTGTGTTCAACACACAGAAATGAATGAGCATGCTAATTTTCATGAAGTTAACAGAGTTTGATTATCATTTATTCCCATGTGAGCAAATCAAGTATTGTAAGGAGTTTTTAATCTACTATTTTGTATATTATCTTTGCTTTTTCAGCTATAAAGGAACAGCCCTTCAATGCATTTCCAGTCTATATTTGAAAGCCTAGATTGCATAGATAAATATGAAATGCAAGACTTGCTAGATTTGCTTTCTAAAACTTAATTACTTGTGAACATATGATAAAAGTGTCTTTAAATTAAGATTTAATTCAATTTAATTATTTCAAACCAAATGAAACCGAAAACAAGTATTGACTCAAAAGAATCAGACGATTGGACTCTAGAAGATTTGATTGAAGAGACTCTTTTCAATGGGTAAGCATGGTCAATATCTAATATATTAGTTTTGCTATTAATAAATAATATGAGCATGTAATTTCTCAAAGTTTTCAATATTTATATTTTGCTAATTAATTTCTTGGTCTTTCGAGGAATTAACCAGAATTTTGAAACCTCTCCCTTAACCCTTGTTGGCATTGAGCTTGCTTACCCCTTTTATTTACTAGCATTTTCTGTTATGTATTTTAAGCAATTGTTTTTGTATTGCATTCCTTAATAAAATAACTTTCAAATGAATCAAACAATTTGAATATACAGAGACCAGGCTATGAGTCAAAAGTAATCTATAATCCCAGGGATGTCCATAGGGGAGGGTTTTGAGGGACTACCCCCTCCCCTCCCCCCACATGAGTTCTGAGATTTGGCAAAATATCCCCTGAGGTTTTGAAAACCTTAATATTAAGTCTCTTGATACGCACTAAGTCTGCCCAAATTTTCAAATCCAAGGGGAAGGCATTTTTTCAACCCCCCCCCCCTTGAAGTTCAAGTTGAATAGACACCCCTGATTCCAAAGCATCTTGGTTAATTCTCTTACAGAACTCTATATAAATGTTTTAATACATTTGTCGGATATAAATATTCGAAATTCACGTCAAAGCGGTTCCCAATGGGAGAGGAAAATGTGTTTTCATATATAAATCTTTAGAAAACTTATTAAAGAAGTTTACGAATAAAAATGTTATAAAATCCAAATCTTAAGAATTTTGTTGAGAAATAACATGAATTTGATTTAACACTTCTGGGAGAATACGAATCCGAGTTATTACAAGAGATAACATTTCTCTTCGATTCTGTTCCGCCACAAGTTATTCGGGTTTGAAGTCATTTTCTAAACTCAAACATGACTTTCCCTTTAAGGCATTTTCAGACACTAATTCAATCTGAGCCCAAATATTCGATTAAATATTTCACAGTCTTGGTTCAAATATCACATCTTATCGACTCGCATCAATTCACCCAGCTTATTGAATTAGCTAGAGAGAAGTTAAGGAAAAGTCGCTTCATGTAGACTAATTGAGACTTGCTACTAATTTCAATGCTTGCTATCATAGAAAAGCTATATAATTCAGTATTGAAGTTAGATGTGCTAGTTTAAGTGCAAGTTTATCTCATAAAAGGAGAGTATGAGCTGATTGTAGGGCCGGTAAGCAAATGTCAGTTCGAGTCTATTGTGTTATCGAACGGAGCGCTCGAATATCGTTATTATAGTTTGTGATTATGATTGATGTCTCCCTTCAATGGGAGGACTCAGTACTGAAGCCAACAATTATTATGAGCACAGAATTTGGTGCATAAGAAGAAGATATGATTAGACTTCGTCATAAGAGCACAGAATGGAAATCAGATGTACCCCTAATATCTAAACCCTCTGAAAATGAATACATTCTTATCTATCGTAAGAAAAACTCTTTCCTTAATCTCTTCTGTAATGAAATATACAAAAAACTTTTTGATCGATTAGAGCACAGAATAAATAACCTTTATTTAGATGAAATTGAAAAGGATCTTGTTTAAGAAAGGGTCAATTAATTCACTTTTCGATTCATAATTATATTCATAATAAAATCCAAAGTTTTGTGATTTGACGGCATATTAATGCATAAAATTAGTCCAAAATAATTAAAATCACATTTTGGACATTTGAGTGACAAAATAATCACATGCCTTGAGAGCAAGGTGCTATTTTAATGCATTATGTCTCTTGAGCATCAATAACCTTGGCAAGTAAAGCTTGAAATTAAATTTTGACAGATTAAACATTTATTAAAACATACACTAAAAATAACAAAAATATGATTTCATGTTTAGTTTCAGTTTAATAATTAACAAGGAAATTCATTTATTTTTCGCTAGAAAATTCAATTTAACTGTATTAAATATTTTTCCCTTGGTAAATCAAAAATATTCATTATTAATCAGCAATTAGACATATGACATCTTCATAATCAAGGGAAATATGTTTCATAAAATTACATTTATATCAAGGATAAGGAAGGTATTGGGTAAATAATTAATAAACGATCCAAGGAAATTGTGTGATAACCAGTTCCTCATTATTGTGTTTATATCAAATTTATACCTTGCTTGTTTAAGACACCATCCCTAAGGGTCTAACTAAATATTTATTTCAAAACTATATTTAAGCTTGGTGTTCTTAAAGCTGCATTTTATTTAATACTTATAATATGAGTTCTCCTAGTTACTTTTCCTTTGAGGACATTCTATAGCTGCTAGAATAAAAATAGAAACTTCTCCTACAAGAATTCATTTTAGAAATTCAATACCGAATAAAAATATTAATTTTAAACTGAACATGATGCTTAATAAAACAATATATGAAATTTATGGACATTTTTTCGATTACCAAAAATAGAGTAGTTTATAGAATGGTGCATGATCCAATTTCAGGCCATTTGTCTCACAAACATTGATTCTTGAAAAACTGAATTTTCAATATTAATGAAACTTCAAAATCAATATCAAGAGTCTTATGGGAACACAGAATACAAATATTGTTCTTAAGATGTATTGGAAGAGAATTTTTTGCTTTCCGTCCTTTGCTTTTGTGTTTTATTCGCCAATAAATCGATATTTAGAGCCACTTATGTGTTATATACCAGAGAGTGATATAACACAAGAAGAATATAATATAAAACTTTAGTCAAATACCCAATCAATACATCTTTCAGTGCATAACATAAGAGTCGGGGTATGTCTTATGCATCCATTATAATAGCGATCAACCTTTTTCTAAAGCACACATATAGACAGACATTCTTAGCTCAGCATAAGTGGCCGACAACTGTGAATGTCGCCTGAATTATATGCTTCGTAAGCATTCTATTAGAACACAAACCAGGGGTTAACCAGGTGGGTTCAAAATCACTCTTTTTGAAAATTTAGGAATTTCCTCCTATCAAGTAATTAACATTGCCTATGGAAATATGGGTAAAACCCCCTTACACCCTGCTCACGTTGAGCTTGCTCATCCCTAATAGATATAACGTCCGAAAATCGGTGAAACAAATGGCACTGCATTACCCTAATGGCCATTTGCTAGTTGTTCTCAAAACTTGCCATGAATCAACCCCATAACGACCCTATAATGTATCAATCTAGTTAATTTTGTGGAAAATAGAGAAATATCATTTCATTTAATAAAAAGACTGTAATTAGAACTATCATTTTGATTTGCCCTTGTTAATAAGAATTACAAATTGATTATGCTCAAAATTGGACCATCGAGATGATAATGAATCCCATGTTGAAAATGAAACACAAGATTTAATCGCACATTACTTTTATTATCATTTGATTCTGTGCTGTCCCTATGCTTTGCAAGAGATCTGATTCCATGTTTTGATCATAACTTTTGTGTTTAATTCCTATGAAGTGATTCACAAATTGATTAATGAATTTCTATTCACACATTGAAATCCATTTGAGTGTGAATTCAACACAAAATCAAATCCAAGACTTTGTGTCAATTTGTCGAAAGAGACGGCAAAAGAAAAAGAGATTTGCAATCAATTCGACAATTGGTGTCTCGACTCACGTCTCAGTTCTTTCGCTTCGATTGGCTTTAATTTTTGTTTATGTTTTGTCTGTAATTTAGTACTTCATTGTCTGTATTGACTCCCAGTTAGACATTGAGGACAATACTCCATATCCAGACCCTATACAGACTGACATCAAATTGATTGCAAATAAAGCCCATTATATCTAATAATAATATCTCATTTGCAGTAAACTCTGTCCATCAAATTTGTCATAATTAAACTAGATCATTTGGTCGAACCAACCAAAACATTTAAATTATATTACCTAGTTCAATTCTCATTAGATAGGACTAGTAATTTAAAGTCTTAAATAACAAAGTGCATTTTCACTTAAGAAAATGTAATTACAAGGTTTAATCTATTAGAACATTGAATTATCCTGGTCAGACCAATGTATTAAGTGTGAGTGGGAATCAATCAGAGGAACTCTTCATTTGTCAGACCTATTATTTTAGCGGACAATCCATTTGAGCAAAAAACTAATGCAATAATTCGATTGTCTCTTCTGATGGACACAACTCTGGCATCACTGAAGACTAGCCTTCAGTTAATGGTCTGACAGTCAGTCGCTCTTATTCTGCAAAACACTTAGCATTAAAGACGGGCTCATAATCTCATCTAAAAGACACAGAGATTTCTGAAATACCTTTTTAATCATTGTTCCATGATCATTCTAGAATCATTTGTTACCATTACCACTAATATAAAATCCACTTGTTCAATTAACCAGTATAATTTTATTATTATTACTACAATGCTTTTCTATATGTCTGAATCATGACCAAGTGCACTTTGTCTAGACTCGAGGGCTTTCTTTAAAACAATTACTTAAATACAGATTATAATTGAATATTCTGTTAAAAATATGCAATTAAGTGATTATAGTAATAAATGTCAAATAAGCAGGGTAAGAATAAACATTCTTTTATAATTCACTTATATTTAATCCTAGTTAAGACACTTGAAAGTACAAAAAGACTTTAATCAAATTACTCATAAATGTATCACTAATTAGGTTTATCAAAATCAATGTTAATTGAAGCCAATTAGCAAGCAACTTTAAAGCAAATTTGTACAATTAGACTCATTTTTTGTCAGAGTATTTTATCCTTATTTTCTTGGAATCAGCAAAAATAAGTGCAAATTCTCCACAAAATTGAGACAACACTTCAAAAGTTTGTCTTTCGGACTGATGTCAACATTTGTGTCACTACTTATACAGACATTACATAATTGTCAATAAGAAGACACGATTTGACAGTTTGTTTGTCTCTCTTCCCAAACAAATTCAATTGCAATAAACCTGATGTTTGTCTCATAAGATAAAGCAAATATTACCCTAATTAGATGAGCCAGTTCTTAAGTAAATTTAATCTTGCTCATAAAATTTTAACGAAGAAAAATAAAAGAAAATTTTGAGAAAATAAATGAACCGAAAGTCTGGAAACATGTGCCTAAAGTCGGTCATCGATGTGAACTGAGTGGCTGTGCCGGCGCTCAATTGATCTGACGCAGTGTAAATGCGTGGGCGACCACTTTGATACTTAACTAGAGCTCTGTGTCTAATACAAGTGCACAGAATATTCTGCCAGTGCTCCCATCGTTCGATATTCAGCACAAGTCTTGCATTCATTACGAGAGAGACAACTAATTGATTGAATGGACACAAACAGAGACACAAAATGCATATCAAACTACTCTTCAAACAAAAACTCAGTGAATATTATTTGCCATTTAATCAAACGTTCACTTCTCGAACAACTGGTTATATAAAACCATTTTTTCTTAAATAAGATTACATTCCCTTCCGATCGATAACCCGATAAAAACCTTTTTCAGTATCAGTTAAGTTATAATTAAAGTGCAATCAATAAAATTCAACGAAGAATGTCCTTAAATGTAGCCCTGAGTGCAGAAATCGATAGCTTTCACTCCAAATATTCTGTATGTCATTAGGATTTGATATATGATTTGGCGAAATATATATCAGAAAACATATACTTTTCTTTAGAAATGTATTTCTCATTTAGAGAAGAATAAGAGAAATGGATTTGCGCTGACAATTCAGTTCAGGATCATTTAGCGAAGGCCAGAGCCTTGGCTCTGCCCTTGAAATGACAGCACGCGTCAGACAATCCAATAGACCTCTTGAGCGATGATATGATGGTTACCACCAGAAAGAAGGCAAACAATGACTTTCATAGTTATAAAGCACACAATCATCTCATCGATTGACGAAACGACAGGAATCCACACAAACACTGATATTACAAATACAACAGTATTTCGATTAAATTTATTTGTTTTTCATTTTTATGTATATTTTCTATGCCTTTATAAACCGAAATATTAGAGTAGATAAGAATAATAGCACAGAATGGCACAGAATATTAAAAGCAAAGTCCCATTATATCCTGTCTTTATTATCTCCAATATATGTGATTCCGTTGAATAAATATCAGGAATAATAACATTTAATGTTTTGGAAATATTAGCAAACATGAGATTCAATAACAAGTCTAGCAGACGAGTCAAATCAATTGCTCAAGCTCATTGATTTATAGACCAGTTTAAGCCGGCTCCCTTTTCTTAATCAATAGGCCTTTTCACAAATTCTCGGGGATTTAAATGAGAATCTGTCGGCATATCAGACGAAAATCGGTTTTGATTTCCTAATAACGCAAAACTGTTTTATCGATCGGAAGACACCATAAAAGAGGAAATAATTCTTTAGTTATTCTTCAGTACTCTATATCTCCAAATTCATGGTCACCGGGATTGTAATAATAGCATCACATTCTTCATCTCTCTCTCTCTCTCTTCTTTCTCTTTTCTCTCTCTTTCTCTTTTCTTTCTCTCTTCTCTCTCTATCTGCTGTTCTTTCCCTCTCTCTTCCTTTCCCACCCCTCCCTCTCCTAATACTTTTCTGTTGAACAACTTTTTAGGTCAATCCAAATGATTAATGTTTTGGAAGTTTTGTTGAAAAAAGACTTCGAGAAAAAAGAGTCGAAAAAATGTCTTCAGTTTTATTCTTCTTCTCACAAATTATGGCCTAAGACTTGAGTTAAACATCTCTTTAATTTATTTTCCCATCACATCTCACTCCAACCCGACTACTCATTATAAGCATGCAATCCTCAAGGTCATAGATGTAATTCATGACATATTCTTAAGAGAGAAATATAAATATGAATGAATAGAAATGTATAAAAGAGATTAACATGCTGATAAATAATTCAAAAGTATCATGACAGAAGTTTCGCAATTTTATGAATAATATGACATTTTTCTAAATACTGTTTTATAATAAAATTTTGATTTTCCTTATTTGCGGTAAAAATATTCAACAAAAACCCATAATTCAGTACAATATTAAACATCAAACTTGATGTTAGGTATACATAAACTTTGACATTTAGTGCACAATTCGCACATCACATGATAAATATCACCCAAACAAAGACCACAAGAATTTCAAAATTTTCATCAAACTATTGAAAACTCAAATAAATTCAAAGTAAGGAAATATTTATTGATTTGTTTAACTCGAATCAAATGTCGGAATAGTTTTAGACATTTCTCACTCTTTTGGGCTAACATTATATCGATTGCAAGTTTGCTCTCAAATAACAGGGATTTGTCGGAGAAAATGTTGTGATGCCTGTCCCCAGTCTTTGTCTCTTTATTTGCAAACATAATGTCTGATCAAACAGTGAGACCATTGAAGCGGAAGAATACTATCAGATATTTAAGTAAATGGAGTGGAAGTAAGGGCTCAACCAAACGGACCATTGATTAATAAAACATACAATCAATCAAATCATTTATAAAAAGTTTAAATACAAACTTTTCGCTCATATTCTGTCCACTAATATCTCAAATGATGTCTGATTAGTGGTGTTTACCAATAATTGATTAGATCTGTGATCGCCTGTTAGAGACCAGTCCTCACAAGTCCTGTGAACTAATGCTTTCAATTCATTTCAATCGATCACTTTGTTTGACAACTGTTTTATTTAACTCTAACTTCTATTTGCTCTTCCCTTCAATCGATTTATGTATTCTAGGGATGACCAGGGGATAGGTATATAAGATTTGGGAAATACACACCAAGAATTTGAAACATTTTAATATTTCACCTATGACAAATATTAGGTCTATTAGATTCTACAAAATACCCATCCTTTGTAATCAGAAACCTTGGTCATCCCATATATTCTATAAGTTAGAGTCACAACCACTCAATACTTGATGAGATAATTCACCGGAAACTCTGAATCTTCAACCTATTCTTGGTTATTGACATTTTCATGTCGTTTTAAATGTCATGGCCTAGATTTTATCCAAGAGCAGCTCTATCAAAATGGGTTAACTCTAAGTTAGGAGTACTGTGACTCCCATCTGTCCATTCCTTATATCATTGTCTTTGATATCATAGCTTTCATGACATTTACAATTAGGAAATGGATAATAGAAATCGATTTTCGATATTCGAGATAAAAATAGATCAGAATTTCGCAGAAAGACTCGAAAATCAATTACCTTTACAAAGAGGAGCTTGAAATCAAAGCCAGAATAACCCTAATAAATATTAATAACCCAGCTCTTCAAGGTTAGTAATTTCAAGATATTTTTCAATTCACTGCTTTTAATGTAATTTCTTTGTTCTAAACATTCATTTTGTTTAAGAAAAGAGTGAAACAAATCTAATGGAAAAGTAAAAGAGAGGCAAAAAAGTTTGAAAAATGAACGGAACAGAAATGAATTATTATCAAAGTTTTGCTCTAAAGAATTGCTAGAATATAAATTAGGCTCAAATTCAGGCCATATCTGCTGTTTATTCAAATAAACACTTCAAGCATAACATCAAGAGTTTAGACAATCTTTTGATAAATTCATATGAGTTTAGTCACTGAATGCGAGATAAGATTCAAATTCAAATTTGAATTCACTTTTTCTCAATGAAATGCTTATTCTGTGCTGACATTGAAATCAAAGTTTCGTATAAATATCTAAACACTGAAATGTTTTGTTACAAAACGAAAAAAAATTTCTTTTAAAGTAATATAAATGACTTACAGTTGTTGTGTTCAACACATCATAAATATCACATTTTTGGCTGTAAAATACGATTTTGTCGGCCCTTCCCCTCCATGAGCTGTAGTTCCCATTCTCTTAGTCTTGGAAATTGAATTCTCTTTCTTCTCTCACTTTTGATATTAAACTTCTCTCTCTTTTAGTGATAAACGTTTTGCTTTTATATACAGGTTCCGCCAATTATTTTTTCCATAGCTAATGTTAAGTCTATGGAGAGCACGTGACGTACAACTCATGCTATTTGCAGCAAAGGTTTTATTTTAGTGAAAAGAGTTTCTTAAAAGTTGTTTAAAGTTTGAAAATCAATTACCCAAGATGGGAAAGATATTCTTGTCGAAAGATATGCAAGTACATTATTTAACAAATTCAATCTACCGAACTTGTTTAATAAATTGCCTAAACTGTACATCACTTTATATGGAAAAAATAAATGGCGGAACCTGTATATATAACCACTCTCTATTTTTATAGAAAATATCACGAATAAAAATGAGTGTGCTAAACTTTTGGACGAAGCATTTATAATGAAAAATTTTAAACACCAAAATGTTCTATCACTTCTTGGAGTGAGCTTTGAAACAGATGGCTCACCACTTATTATTTTACCCTTTATGGCCAATGGGGACCTCCTCTCATATTTGAGAGATAATAACAATTCTCCCACGGTCAAACAATTAATATGGTTTTCTATTGATGTAGCAAAAGGTGAGTCACAAACCTTTTAAAATATTCATAAAAAATGAAATAAAATAATATTACATTGTGACATAATTAGAATTACATAACATTTACCCCAATTGAGGGATTTAAAGTAAATACAGTTATTTCTATATATCATGAACCATACATATCATAAACCTCTGGTTATCATGAACGAAAGTCAAAAACCAAAACCCATTTCCATAGACACTAATATTAAAAATAGTTGGATATCATGAACTAGCATAGTATGAACTTTCTCTGCCATAAACCAAATACTGAAACCGCTGTAATAGAAATCAATGCTATTTTGTTCTGTTTATGTTCATGAAGTAAATCTCAAAACCCATCCACTTCATGATATAGAGAGACAACTGTACTTATAAAAATTAATTTTTTATAATTCCTTTTATAACCTTGGTAAATATTAATTATTCAATATGTTTTTAATAATATGTTAATAAATGTTATAATAGGAATGGAATACCTTTCGGGTCAGAATTTTATTCATCGAGACTTAGCCGCGAGAAACTGTATGCTCGACACCGACCTCACCGTCAAAGTCGCAGATTTTGGGTT
>JAQIWF010001925.1:0-10391 GCA_034694965.1 Ceratozetes gracilis
GAGTTGTTAATAATTTCTAGAAATTTTTCTAGAAATATTTCTCCGAAAAAAAGATTATTTCTATTTGGCCAACCCTAGCTTCAATACAATTATCATTACCTTAAAAATCTAAAATAGTA
The DNA here is from genome assembly GCA_034694965.1 of Ceratozetes gracilis. Classification (NCBI taxonomy): domain Eukaryota; kingdom Metazoa; phylum Arthropoda; class Arachnida; order Sarcoptiformes; family Ceratozetidae; genus Ceratozetes; species Ceratozetes gracilis. The sequence goes on from JAQIWF010001925.1 coordinate 120, forward strand.
TATATAAATTCAAATGCATAATACGTAAGAATATCCCTTAAGATGATTAGTCAGATTAGTCAGCGTTTAATTATATAATTTAATTAAAAATTCATATGACCATGGGTGACTCTATGCCAAACAAGATAATATATAATTAAATTCCATTAAGTTTTTTTAGTTTATCAAAAGATATAAAAAGCTTGAGTAAAAATTTAATGCATTTTTTACTACGAAAATAATATTTACTTTTTTTTAAAGAAAAGGGTATTCTTTAGTAAGTACTGTCTATCTCTTATTACCGCGTCTCAACTTGAGAAATGTAAGCTCTTTAACTTAATTCTTTTATTTTATCTGTCATAGAGATAATCTAAATAAAGAGCTTATTCAACTCAAGTTGAGATCCGTTAATATGAGATAGACTGTACTCTGGACTGATTCATTTGAGGACTTTGTCCGCAATATCTTTCCCCTATACCTTTCCCCTTTCCCTAATAACTTTGCCCACAATAACTTATAATCTTTCTTGGCACAAAAATCTTAATAAAACTGAGAATATTATATTTTGAAAAGCAATAAATATATAATAATTTTTCCATCTTGATATATTCTTACTATAAATGAATGTATAATTTTAATTTTCAATGACTAAACAAGGAAAATATAAGAAATTATTGAAATCAATTTCAGTTTTTTAAATGAAATCGATGATTGAAAAAAAACTTTAAGCAATTAATATCATATTTTAAATTTTCAATCAACTGAACAAGGAAAATATAAGAAAATATTTAAGAAATTATTAAATGATATTTTGCTTAAAAGGAAGTTATTTAAACTGACTAATTCTACCCTCACTAATTTAATTATTTTAGTAGTTTGATGTAGTTTAATATTTTTATAATTTGCCATAATATAACCTTGGATGATCCTTTTTGCTAATTAATACTATTAGTTATGTCAAATTTTTAATCTTGATATATTCTTAATATTAATTAATATCATAATTTAAAGTTTCAATGAGCGGAACAAGGAAAATATAAAAATATTATTTTGCTTGAGAAGAGTTATTTAAGTAATTAATTCTTTGTTAATTAATTAGTAATTTTAACTGTTTAAAAATTTGCTACTTGTTTTAAATTTGTATTAAGCTTGCTATAATAAACATAAAATTAGTAAATCAAAATTCCCCAAGATCACTTTGGACTTACATTGATATGCCCAGGGTCTGTTTTTAAACATATTTAAACTGACTAATTCTACCCTCACTAATTTAATTATTTTAGTAATTTGATGTACTTTAATATTTTTATAATTTGCTTTAATAAAACATAATAACAATTATTCTAAATTCGCCTAGATCACTTTGGACTTACATTGATATGCCCAGGGTTCTGTTCTTTTTAAGCCATCAATCCATCGAAAAATAGCAGACAAACAGTCATTCGTTAGATTCACAGAATATAAGAATTCAAATGCACTTAATTTTAGCTTATTTTGAATCGGAGACAAATTTGAATAAATTTGAGTTTTAAACTTATTTAAGTTCACAAAATTCTTTTCAATTGTTGCAAGATTATTATCCAGAGAAAAATCACCTTTCAATGTGTTTTCAACACTTTTATTATTATTATTATTAATTCTTTCATTGAAAAGCATTTGATATTCAGTAAACAAATTATTCTTGCATTCAATGCATTCATTATTATTATTAACTGTGAGTTCATTTGCTTTTATATAATTAAAATGAAAATTAATTAAAATTAAAATTTTAACACCTGTTAAAAAACAGTTCATATAAATCATCTTGATCTTTTAATAGCTTCTTATTAGATTCCAGATTATTTTTCAGTAATTTCTAAACAAGCAAATATTTCCTTTAAACATTTGAAATAAAATGATATATTCTTGTCGTTAAATTATTGATTTCTGTGAATGCATTTTGAATTTTAATAATTTTATTATAAAACTTGTTCTGGTATCTTTTTAATTTAATTTATTTCACTAATGTATGATTAAATATGATCAAGCTACTGAAAACTACGTTATGTGACCAGGGGACTTTATTACTTATTATTTTAATAATAAGGGTACAATAAATTAATGCTATTATTATTATTTAATTATTAAGGGAAATAATAGGTTTATTTATTTCAAGATACTTTAAAAATTAATTAAAGTCTTTTAAGTTGGACAATCTTACAAAATATTAGCTCTCCATTTGATAATTTCCCAAAGTTTATAACTTTTTTCCAGAAAAAGGCTAAATTAATATTTCATCTAATCATATGTCAAATTACAAGTATACTCTTGATGAACTTAAGTTAAAACTAGAAATTAAGGAAATTTCAATAAAAGCACAATTATGCTTGAGGTTTGTTTTATGGTAGAAAACTTTATGAGCTTGGCCATTCCTGATTTTAAATAAATAGATTTTCGATATTAGGGAAATCCCTTTTAGCTGAATGAGCTTGTAATATCAGCTATTTGTACCAATGTCATTTTTGCCTGAAATTGTCTCTTTATCGGTTTTATCGGTGGTATAATCCTAGGTGGTATTTGTAAACCCACTAAAAATATGCCGAAACTTTTCCATCTTTGTAGTCACTCTTCCCACTCAGTCTATTATAAAGGTATTCTGTATCGGGAGTGGACTCTAAGCTATTATGAAGTCTATATGGGATTTATAGTCACTTATGTATGGCTCGTATTCTTTCTCATTATAGCTCTCATATTCCTTAAGAAAATTTTTTAAATAAGGTTAAATTACTCGTTTAACTTACATTGTCGTTTAGTTTTATTATCAAGGAAAAATTATTAATGATTTACTAATTACAATTTCCTGGAAAGAGGGGGTGGAGGAGTTTCCCTTAAATTTTTTTGCGATTGGGGGATCGTTATCAAAATTTTTGCTGGCAGGAGGTTTTGACTTCCACCCCCACTCCCCCCGTTGGTGAACCTTGTTTAAAACGCGCTTTCAAAACTGTTTTTACTGACAGTTTCTAAAATTAATTTAATTATCAACGTTTTAAAAAAGATTCAAGTAAACATGCAAGATTATGTGTATAAATAAAACATAACTGATGATAAGATTAAGAAAAAAATATGTTTTTTAAAGCAATTGCTATAAATATTGACACAGAATTTTAAATTGAGTTTTTAATCTAGTTACAAAGTTCACACCAGAATAACAAATCTGAAAATGTGACCTTGATAAATTATAAAGTATTTTTTTGTTCAAATGTTTACTTCTTTAAGTTTTCGCAATTGATGAGTTCAAGATCAATCTATAATCTAATCTATAACCAATAATAAAAATCTTACCTTTCCTCATATAAATATCCCTCGTTTTGAAGAAAAATAATTTTTAATTGCTTTTTAATTAGTGATCAAATTTATGAAATAAAATGTCATTTTTGTTCGTTTTATTCATTTATTTCTTTTCTGATATTAGTGTCATTTTATTAACATTACTAACCAGTTATGTAGTGATAAGCTTGGTCAGATTTTATTGGAAAGTATCTGGACTTCCTAAAGGACCACTTCCAATTCCCATATTTGGCAACATTTTCAGTAAATAATATTAAATATAATTGAATAAAATTGAGCATGTTCTTATTTTATTGAGAGAGAGAGAGAGAGAGAGAGAGAGAGAGATGTTTAAAATTCAAACTATTCCTATTTAAAAAATTGCTTAAATAATTTGATTAAAACAATAAGTTATTTTAAAAAGTGCTCAGGTACATCACTCTCTATAAACAGCATTGGAGTGATATACTCAAGCAACTCGACCAAAAATATGGGCCAGTATTTACAATTTGGTTGGGGGACAGACCTTTTGTTGTTGTCTCTGATCTGGATATAGGACGTGAGGCTTATCTCAAAAATGATTTTGCAGGAAGACCTGACTTACATCTTCGTAAGTTTGTTACTTTGGTTATTTAATCAGCGCCCACTTATTCAACTATATCAGGGAAAATTGTTTTGAATGAAAAGCACCAGGACATTTTATTAAACGAAGGGGAATCAGTGGAAGCCTTAAGAATGATCTCCCATACTGCTATCCAGTAAGAATTGAACTTGTTTAATTAGATATAATCTAGTACTTTTTAATAGAAAATTGGCAAAAACTGATAGACTGGTGTTAACAAGCGTTGATACCGTGGATAATGTGGTCAAACAGATGATGAGCAGAGAAGGGGTTGGGAAGCAATTCACTACAATTGGCTACAGTTATCGACTTTTCATCAATATTCTTGCACCTTGCTTTTATGGTGACATGTTAGTCTATTCAATTTAAAAAATTATCATGCCATCATTCAGCATGTTAATTTAAATAGAAGCATATGCTTAAATTTATATTTAAAAAAATGGCTAAGGGGATTTATGATATTTAGCAAGTGACTGTAGGGGCGGGGGATTACAAAATACACTTCTCTGGGATTTGAAAACAGTGACATGGTTAATTATTGTTTATAGATTTAATGTTAAGGTTTTTCAGCAGGGATGGCCAAGGTCGACGACTTTAGGAGGGGGATTTGTGAGTCTGATCCCCTTGGCCATCTCTGTTTTTCAGACTTCAAGAGGCATCCACAATTCCAGGGTTAATCCCCTCCTCAAGCATCCTTGTTTTCAAGCCTATTATTTAAAATGTTCTTGGATTTTATGCAAATTATTAAATTGCCTATCCTATTTATTTTATTTTATTCTATAATTATTTTTCAGGGGTTCAACGGATGACAAATTTATCCAGATGACCAAGTATTTTTTGAGGGATTATGGACGAGAAGTAGGGAATAGAATTATTTTGTGGGAATTTTCCGCGATTATTAGATTTTTGGACAGAAAGGCGTTCAAAAACGCCTCAAATCTTTGGGAAACTTTTATTGAATTGACGAAAGAAAAAGTCAAAAATCATTACATAGATTACAATGAGTTAAATGAACGGGACTTTTGTGATGCGCTCATCACAGCCAAGAATGAGGCGCTCAGGGATGGCAAGCATTTGGCCGCACATCTGACTGATGCTAATATCGCCGTCTCTTTAATGGAAATGTTTTTCAATGCAATCGAGACCTCCGTTAAGACCTTTGAATGGATTTTACTTTTCATTACTTATTATCCGGAGATTCAAAAAAAGTTAAGACAAGAGATTGAGAGCGAAATCGGAGACAGAATTCCGACACATGAGGACAGGAATCGATGCCATTATGTTATGGCTTTCATCTCAGAGATCTTGAGATTTAGGAATGTCTTTCCAACTTCGATGCCTCATAAAGCAGTGGTTGATAGTAAAATAGGTACTTGGTCATATTCAGTAATGGGCAAGGCCGACTAATTTTAGGAGTTTGTGTATTTTAGCTTGACTCCCACCTTGCACATTACTTAGATTTCAAATAAATTCTAATGACTTATATCTTGCTTATTAGGAGATCATGATATTCCAAAAGGAACTGGCATTGTTTTCTACATGGGTAAAATTATGAGCGATGAAAGGCATTGGAAAAATGGTCAGGAGTTCAGACCCGAGAGGTTCTTAGAAGAGGGAAAGTATATAACGACTCGTCCGAAGGCTTTCATCCCATTCGGTGTCGGCCGGCGTTTCTGTTTTGGTGAGAAGTTAGCCATCGCTGACCTCTTCCTGGTTTTGGTCAGATTTCTTCAATCGACTACTGATTACAATATAAGTCTGGGAACTAATGGCGGTATAGAACCGGACAATAATGCCCCGATCAATGTCTCAGATACATATGCTCCGAGTGAATTCAAAATATTGTTTCAGGTCAAATAATTACAGATTTTCATAATTATAAATAAGGAAAATATTATTGAATGCAGATTTGATTGATTGAATACTGCTTGGTGTATTACAATACTTTATTAAACTTGCTTTAATAAATAGTAAATCAAAATTCTCCTAGATCACTTTTAACTTACACTGATTTGCCCAAAGTTCTGTCCTTTTTAAGCCTTATTGGAAAATAACAGACAAACAATCATTCGTTTGATTCACAGAATATAAGAATTCAAATGCACTTAATTTTAATTTATTTTTAAACTTTTTAAGTTCAATTTTTTTTCAATTTTTGCAAGATTTTTATTAACCATAGAGAAATCACCTTACAATGTGTTGCTAAGGCTTTTAAGAAAAGATTTAATAGATTAGTTGATATTTTAGTTTTTATAAAAGAAACTAATTATTTAGTAAACAAGTTATTTTTGAATTAATACATTGATTAATGATCTTATTGATCATATGATTAATAATGATCTTAATGATCTTTGCGATCATTAGCTTTGATTTTAGCTAAACATAATTAGGGGCTGTTCATTTATTACGTACGCAAAATTTGGCCAATTTTTAACCCCTCCTCCCCCCATAATACAATGTCATACGCAAAGCCATTTATAAAGAATAATTACGTACACAATAGCTAGACCCCCCCCCCCAATTAATTTTTGTTATATAAAGGCTTTGATTTGTTAGACATTTTAAATTAAATGAAATTTGGTTCAAATGAACAACTTTTGAGGATATCTCATGGATTAAAGTTATTTTGATGTTCATATCTATAGTTTATCTAAATCTTTATCCTATGATTTCTAAATATTCTTTTATCTTTTCAGTACGTACGCAAGCGACAAACCTCTCCCCCAGAACTCATACTTTTTCATACGCTTTTGCCATACCCCCTCCCCCTCCCAAGTTGCGTACGTAATAAACAGCCCCTTACTCAAATTGAGACGCGCTAATAAGAGATAGACTGTACAGTTAGTCATAATTCCGTTTAAAGAACAAAATTATGGAGCATTTAAAATATAATATAAAATATAAAATAAGTTGGGTATCAACCAGGGTTCGACGAGGGGGAGTGGTCTGCCAAAAATCTCTGTCGGCAAAAATTTTGAAAATTCCCCCTCCTGTCACGGAAAATGTAACATTATAGGTATACTCCCTACCCCCCCCCTTAGTTAGACTTGAAAGTGAATAAATTTTTTGAGCTATATTTGAGTTCTTTAGAACCAAAGCTCTCCATAAATGTATTCATTTGTTGATTAATAATAAGAACAAAGTTTTTATTCAATAGTTTGTATGAAAGCCGTGAAAATACATTAATTAATGTAATTAATAAGTGATTTGTGGTTAAGACATACTATTTTACGACTACATGTGTGTCGTCTTTGATCTCTATTTCAACAAATAATGATTTGATGACTAAAACTAATTATACATAAAATTTGTTATATAATTCACTTTTAAATGTTTGCAATGAATAAAATTGTTAAGAATTGATATAAAGTTAAATATTTTAAGAATTGTTTGTAAGTCGAAAAAAGTCCAGAATTTAAAGGATTCAATGAATTATTAAATTTGAAAAATTGTAAAAAATAGTGAAAAGTAAAAGTTTGAAGAATTATGTGAAAAGAGATAAGTCTTCACTCAATTCGATTACTTACTGGAAGGCATTGGAAAGACTGTTGGGAAAGGCTGTGCTACTCGTGAGTGGCGCTCATACTATACATATTACTGGTTTCGTTCGATTCTTTTACGATCCCATCAGAGTTAGAAGAGAATGAATGGCTTTTAGTGTGCAGTCGTCCCCTATTTTATGGGTGGATCGCTTTTGGTTTGATCCCGACAACCGATATCTCAGTTGCGGTCCTCAATCTATGGGTGAATGTATGCTGAGCTGAGAGTACGCAAACTCTAGAGTGAAGTGCCTCCAGAATAAACTGCATTCAAGTCGGTTGTGTTAGTCGTTGTATTGCATGGCTAGCAGTCGGACTGGTATTCTTGTTTGCTTCGTCTTATATCTGCACTCAAGGATGTCCTCAACCGAGTTCGCTATACATACATATAGACAATACAGTATATGAGTGCATATCTATACGACGTGTGCGTTATTGCGGTCATAACGCTATAGTTCGCAACTTTTAAACAGTTTTAAGTGTTTTCATTGCAAAGACTAAGAAGTGAATGAATGCGTGACATATCTGTCAGAGTGGTCACAGATATTGTTGTCGTCACAGCCATTATCAACAAATTATTATCATCTCTGGTCGCGATATTTGTGTGCATTTCTTCATTTAAAGTATCGCTTGAATGAGGGCTGAGTGCAAAGCAGTACAACGTTTAGGCGTTTTCTGTAAGTCATAGACTTTCCATTTATTTGCCTTAACCTTAACGCTATCCCCAAAAATAAGGTCCGGCAGCAGATTCGGGCTCTAATCATAGTTTAGTCGTTGAATATCTAGTGGTGTGATAGCTGTGCTTTCTTATTTCGGTTCTTGATTATAAGCTATGCACCGCAATCCTATAGGCTATACCTCTCCCGACTCTCACTCATGTCTGCAATATTGCCTTCAAATAGACTATCATTTGCTATAACTTACGGAATATAAGTTCGGTTTCATTATTATTATCCATAATATTGTGGAGACTCTTCTCAAGTGAAGCAAATGTTTCGTGACTTAAAATTAGTTGCCTTAGGATTTGTTGGTCAATATATTCCAGTTCTTATATCCTCTCACTAACAATGTTCGCCTAACTCAGTGTCACACTCTTGCAGTAATCACCTTGATCAATTTTGGTGAATTCTGTTTTAAAATTCAATACTATTTTGCTATTCAGAAATAAAGTGTAGGGTCAGTCTAATATTACTTCTGTGGCACTAAGTCTGTTGATGTATTCAAATGTGAACTTGTCCATTCCTATTGCTATTTAAGTTAAAATGGATCTAATCTGAATTGAGGACATTTTAAGCTAACTTCCGATTTCATTGACCAGTTGTTATGATGAGCTCCACTTATTTGAGAGTTGAGTACTTTTGCAGGTGTTCTCAAGGTGGGCATTTTATAAAATTTGCCTTCAGTTCATTTGGTCATATTTCCATTGTGTTTTGCCCAAAACAATGTGACTTCAAAATCGACTGACATATACCTTGATAACTATTTTGGATCAAAATTGCAGTCATTATAGTTATTATCGGTTTAAAAGAAAATAGAATTAAATGCAGAAATTATGATATTTAATCCACATTAACCTCATCTGATATCTCCGATAACCATTAACCATGGTCCATTTGAATGACAAAAATGGCTCACTTCGAGATTGTGAACTCATTTTGTAGTTTGACTAATAACAGGACACCATATACTTCAAAGGTATCTTTAAAGATCTAAAATAAACCTCAATGTCAATTAGAAAATGCGAACCCCCTCCCCCTCACGGGAGGGAGATTTAATGATTCTTCAAATAAAACTTATGGCGAATAGTTGAATGAGCACCTAGTTAGTCGTTGCTCTGAACTATGAAAAAAGTATCATCGATGATTTTCAAAAATGTAACTAAATAAACTGGATATTTATCAGGAATAGCCAAGGGGAGAGAAATTGCCAAAATTCCCCCTATCGATGAAAATTTCCCTGTCGTATAGTGAAAATTTAACATTACATCTATGAACAGACTAGACCTATGTCTAGGGAAAAATATACTAGGTCTATGGAGAAATTTTGGTATTAAGGTGGGGAACTGTCGTTGTGAGCTAGGTCAATCTTGGTTTATGATGAATATTTTTGTTTTAGCCTACTGCCATTTTATCTTCTAATTTTATATTGTACAATGTAATACTGGAATATACAAACAAACAAAATTATTTTTGCTTAACCATAAATGGTTATCCCTGGCTATCTCTGGAAGTGAAAGGTATGTCATTACTAGAGAGGCTTTTGTTGTATATTCCAGTTATGATTTTGAAGCATTAATTGTAAATATGGGAGATTTTACACACTTTGAGTGACTCGAAAGTCACGCTTTCTGACCATCACTGGTGTTATGTTGAGAGCTGTGCAGAGCTGTGCTATTAATCTCTAGAATGTGTCGCAACTCTGGCATCAATGGACACAACATATACTTCTTATATGACAATAATAGTCACATATAATTTGTCCGCTTTTGCCCCAATGGTTGCCACTTTCCAGAAGTCAGTGTTTATGACTGCAAATGTTTAGCCCCTAAAATGCATTCTCGGGTAAAAACAACTAAATTTAGGGTAATTTTTGTTCGTTAATTGACTCGAATTAAACCCAATTTAAATAATTTTAATATATTTAGTCGAAAACTATTGTTTGGATTTTAAATTTTATCCTTAAAATTGGATCTTTGCACCAAGATTAATATGAAAATCCATTTAAATTAGATAGTTATTAAATGACTGGATTAAATAGCAATAAGATTTTTATACATATTTGAAAACGTGGTTTGAGCACCACAGGGTTACCTTGTTAACCAGGGGT
>JAQIWF010001926.1:0-10389 GCA_034694965.1 Ceratozetes gracilis
TTTCGTTTTTGAGACTGCATCTAATGAGTCTTTCGTTTTTGAGACTGCATTTAGTGAGTCTTTCGTTTTTGAGACTGTATTTAGTGAGTCTTTCGTTTTTGAGACTGCATCTAATGAGTCTTTCGTTTTTGAGACTGCATTTAGTGAGTCTTTCGTTTTTGAGACTGCATCTAATGAGTCTTTCGTTTCGCAAATGAGGACAAACGCAGTGTTTTTTAGAGAGACGACACATTCTGACACATGAATCTGATTATCACAGTCGGTTATAAGGAACGGATTCCGAGAGAGATAGTCTGCGTCTTGATGTTTGACGCCTTTGTTATAAATTATCTCGAAATCATAGTCCATAAGCAATAGACTCCAACGCGCCAATCGATTAGTTAGGTCCTTGCAGTTCATTAAATAGCAAAGACCGCAATGATCGGTGATTATTGTGAACTTTCGCCCGTAAAGGTAGGGACGAAATTTCTTGAGTCCGAACATTATTGCAAGGCATTCTTTTTCCGACACACCGTAGTTCTTCTCGTGTGAGCAGAGCGTACGACTGGCGCAGGCAAGAAGTTGACGTTTTTCGCCGTCAATTTGCACCAAATGTGCGCCTAAACCAAGATTACTGGCGTCAACTCTTAACTCTATTTTCAGTGTTGGGTCGAAATGTGCCAAAATGGGTGCAGTTAAGAGCTTTTTTATTAACGAAGAGAAGGCTATTTGTTGTTCTTCTTCCCAAACAAAAACTGCACTCTTTTTAAGAAGTCTCGTAAGCGGTTCTGCAATGGCTGTGAACGACTGGATATACATTCTGTAATACCCACAAAATCCGAGAAAACTACGAATGTGATCAACAGTTGTCGGTGTTTTCACATTTTGTAGTGACTCTAAACGTTTATAATCGGGTTGTATGCCATCGACAGAAATTGTATGTCCCAAATAGTCGACATTTGGATGTGCAAATGTGCACTTCTTCGCTTTAAGTTTGAGCCCATTTTCGAGCATTGATTCGAATAGAATTGTTAGACGACGAATATGTTCATTAATGCCGTCAGAAAAACAGATTATATCGTCCATATAGATGAAACTTATACGACGATTTTCATCACGAAAAATGCGGTCCATTGCTCGGACACACGAGGCTGGAGCGCACTTTAGTCCGAAAGGCATAACTTTAAACATAAAAGTTCCCAAATGACAAGTAAATGTTGTCTTCTCTTGAGAATCGCGATTTAAAGGGATCTGCCTGTAACAACTGTCGCAGTCCATGACGGTAAAATGCGTAGAATTTCGCATAAGTGAAAGCGGTTCTTCAAGTCTTGGGATCGGATAAATGTCGTCTTTTGTGATCGCATTAAGTTTACGGTAATCAATGCAAAATCTCACCGTGCCATCACGTTAAGGCACGAGAGTTACCGGTGAAGACCAGCTCGAAACGCAGGGAACAATTACCCCTCTTTCCATCATTTCATTAACGCACTCTTGAATTTGAAGTTTTTGCGTCTCTGAAGTGCGGTATGGATGTTGTCGGACGGGAGTATTGTCGCCTGTATTTATAATATGTCGCCAACCTTTTATGCCACATAACGGATCACCTTTGAAAGCGAACACATCCCGGTATTTTTGGAACATTCGCTGGAACATAAGTTTCTGTTTCGGGCGACATTTGTGTCGACAATAAATTTTTCGTAGAATTCGTAGTCGAGTTTTTCGGCAAAATAGGGATCTTCTGCTGTCATTTTTCGTTCGAATTCCGACAAATATAATTTTTCGGCTTCGGGCACAGAATTAAGTCGATCCCAAATTTTCTTATTGTATTTGTCGTAATTTATGGCGTAAACGGGTAGAAAATGTGTGATCTCTTCATTTGAGTTATCAGACAAATGAGGATATTTTCGTTCTGAAGACACCATTTGTTGCGACTTTTGAATTTGAGGCAACATTTGTTGGCATTTTAAATTTGGAGACAACACTTCCAGTAATTTTTGTTTTTGTGGCGACAATTGTAAGTCTTTTTGATTTTGAGACAACATTTGTCGTGATTTTGGTTTTCTTGACAACAATTTGAAACCTTTTCGAATTTTAGACCGCATTTTAAGTTGTTTTCGTTTTGAAGGCAACAATTGCGTGTCTTTTCGATTGACTGACAACATTTTTGGTGAGTTTAGATTTTGAGGCGACATTTGTTGACCTTTTCGATTCTTATCAGTCGAAAAATGTTGTGAATTAATTTCTTCTGTTGTCAATTTTTGAGTCGGAAAATTGACTTCAATCGGTTCGGTGTCAATCCGGTGAAGAGAAAACAAAGTGTCGTTTATTCTCAAACATTGAGTTTCGAACCCTTTATTACAGACCCAGACATTAATCGATTGTTGGTCTGAATCTGTCAAACCTTTCTCCACATATAAGTGTCTTTTCCGAGACGAAGGAAGGGTTTTCGTCATGTAGAGACCGTTTTGCGTACAATAGTAGTTAAACCGTAAAACTTTAATTTCATTGGGGCCAAGAGAATGTTCGTCGCAGAGTCGAGGAACAATTTTCTCTTCTTTCGGTTCCGTAAACAATTCTTCGATTTTCATTTCACGGTATATATCCATTGATTGGTCGATAGCTATACCGACTCTACAGTGTTGTATCGTTGGTATAGTTGACAAATCGGGTTCCGAAAAATTTTCAGACGACGAAAATGTCGTAGTTTGCGGTGTGGACGACATTTTCGGTGCGTTTTGTTCGAAATGTACATTAGATGTTGTGCACATTTGAACCGGTGAAAATAAATCTGATCGGTCTCTCTGTGAAATTCGAAGGGATTTTCTTTTGGGTTGTTCGACATCAGAATCATCGGAGGACTCTTCCTTAATTTCAGGCATTACAGACATTTGATTCTTCTTAAATGAGTTCGAAATCGTAGACAAATAGGCATCATTTTGCGCCTTTTTCGTTGTGTTTTGGGCAACAAATGAGTTGTTTTTCTTGTATTTATCAACTTCTATTGACAAAGAGGTGACAACATCTGTTAGCCGGTCTACTTCGGTTTTATACAGGCGAACGTCTCGAAACAAATTTTGGACCTGGGCATCATATATGTCTGATCTTCCGATCTTTCGGTTCCAACAATCAATTCTTAGTTTTATTTTTCGATTGAAATCCATTCCAAGAATCACATCCCATGTCATGTTTTTCATGACACCCAAATGAAGGGAAACTGTTGTGTTGAGTAATCCAATTTCCACGTCAAGAATCATTTCTTTGGGCGTCACGTCGTGATTATCCACGGCATGCATTTGTGGATAAGGCCATTTGGCCCGAATGCCTGAAAGATCTTTAGCTCTCCTTTCACTTATGAAAGTAAATGTCGCTCCAGTGTCGATCATCGCATTAAAACGGACACCATTTAGAGTGATATTCGTGCAAGGAGAGCGAATATCACGTAAAAGTTTCTTAACGGTTTCATCAGTGACTGTGTTAGCACATATCACTGATGTCATCGGTAGAGAGCCCTCGCGTTTAGCGATCTCTGCATCTAAATATACGATGTGTTCTTCATAGTTATCGCCGTCTGGAAGCCATGGATCTAATATTTCCTTTTCTAAATTCTCTTGTATTTGCGGTTCGACACAAGAAAAATATGTGCCTTCTCTTTTCTGTTTTGCAATTTGAAAACTGTCTCTGACTTTTTTATGATCTATTGGTTGCGGACAGTTTCTGTAAAAGTGGCCCTTTTGTTGACAGTTGTTACAAACTTTGTCAAAATTGCTGTCTTTGGCCGCATTTACAACGTTTTTCGTTGTCTCTATTTTCGGAATAGTCGGTAAATTGTTGCCCATTTCAGTTTTCTGAGTCGACTGGTTTTCCCAAGGTTTTCGTTTTTGTTGAAATTTGTTGTCAGACTGCATTTGAGGCACATTTGGTTTAACGAAATTTTTAGTTTGTGCTGACAACTGATTCCTGTCCCAAACTTTGAAAATTTCAAGGGCTTCAGAAAGAGTTTTAATGGACTCCATAAGCATTACACGTGAGTCGTTTGTTAAGCCGTCTCTCAGATATCTTAATTGACGATATTCTGTCATTTTGGGGTCTACTAAACGAACTAAGCATTTAATGCGGCGTCCATATCCCGTATACGACTCATTTCGTTGTTTACGACATTCGTTTAATTGTTTTTCATATATGGCTTCGACTCCTTGTGGAACGTATTCTTTTAAAAATTCTTCGGCAAATGTTTGCCAAGTGGGGAGAGGATCACTCAAATAAGGCGCTAATTGTAGGTCTCGTTCGGGAAGGAACGTAACTTTAAACCAGTTACGGGCTTCATCAACCATCTGAATGCGCGCGTTCTTGACTTTTTGGTCGTCATCCCACCCATTGTTATCAGAAATCATAATAAAGTCTTCGTACCAATTAAGGGCTTTTTCGATATTTCCGTCAAATTCTTTAGGTTTCATTTTCAACGGAGCGCCTGTTCTTATGAATGATGCGCCTGCTGTCGATGTGTTGTTGCCGACGGGAGACACAACATTTTGGGCGTTATTCAGCGTTTGTTGGATATTTTGTAAAATAGGCAACAATTGCTGCTCATTTTGTAAATTAGACGACAATTGAGGTCTATTTTGAAAATTCGACGACATTTTCGGCTCTGATTGTGGAGTAGACAGCAATTGCAGTCCTGTTTGAAAATTGGACGACATTTGCGGTCCTATTTGTGAATTGGACGACATTTGTTGTCCATTTTGAAAATTTGTTCCAAACGGATTATTTATCGCTGTATTTTGATGAATGCCATTATTATGAGTTGACGTGAAATTTATTGGAAACGGAGTGCGTATCACATTACTCGGTGTTTTCATATCAGTGGCAACATTTAAGTCGTTTTTCGTTGACGAAAAGTCTGTTTGTTGCTGTGGGACAACATTTGGAGTGAAAATCGTTTTCGGAATTGTGGCGAAAATGTTATCATTCGTTGTCGATTTCTTCTTATAATCCTCGACAGTCGACAATAATGATTGGTTTTCTGCCTTAAGTCTTTCATTTTCTTCTTTTATTTCCCTTTTTCGGGAATGTTTTCGCTCAAAAACCCGTTCATTGTGGTCGAAATCGTATTGACGTAAAGATTTTTCAGAAGCTAATTCTCCAATTAATTGCTCTTTTTCCGCTTGAACTTTGAGTTTTTCGGACTCTAAACGGTCTACATTTGTCTGGAGCTTCTCATTTAGTGCTCTCAGACTACCCACCCGTTCCTCCCACACAGCTGTTTGTGGCTGTGGTATAGCCGTTTGTCGTTCATCGAATTGTTGTTTAATTGTTGTCAATTCGAGAGTAATATCATTTAATTTGTTGTTTGACGACAACAATTCAGTTTTTAAGGCACCATTTTTCGAGGTTTTTAAGGCAACAGTTGTCGTCAAATTCGTATTATCGTCTCTTAATTTGTTGTTTTCCTCACGAAGAGAAGACAATTCGCTCTCAAATGTGTGTAATTTATCCGTAAGGTTTTGCATATGTTGATTGTTATGCTCATTTTGTTGGCATAACTCTTCTTTTTGAGCAGTGAGTTGACGGATGAGTTCATTATTCTCATTTTTATGGCGAACTAACTCTTCTTTTTGAGCGTTAAGTCCTGCCATTCGTGTCGACAATTCCGCCTGTTTTGCTGAAATATCTGCAATTTGCACGAAAAGTTTTTGAGTAATGTCTTGTGCCGTGTTTTTCTGCGAGAGTCTCTCTTCTGATTCAGCCTTCAGATCAATTATTTGTTGTTTTAAAATATTAATTTCGGTCTGAAGATTGGCATTCGATGTTGTATCAGAAACGAAATTGTCTTTAGATGCTGTCTCCGAAACGAAAAGAGGGTTAGTTGTTGTGTTCGAAACGAAAAGAGCTGCAGATGTCGTCTCTGAAACAAAAAGAGCTTTCGATGTGGTGTTCTGTTGATCTATCTGTGATTCGTTATGTGGATTTGAATGACAAGACAACTGATTTCGAATTGTTGGGGAATGTTGTTGAGAATTGGCAACATTTTGCTCATTTATTGGTTGATCTGTGACACTAAAATGACTGAAATTGTCGTCAATATTTAATGGAGGTTCGAAATCAGCGTTAGATGCAGTGTCTTCAATATTTTGATGGTATATCTGTTGACAACGTGTCTCAAGATCTTCGAGCCATTTGTCTCTAAGGCGTTGAAATTTGTTAATACGTCGTTCAAAGGTATTGACAGTGTTTTGATCAGCATTTGTTGGGTACATAAGTTTATTATCGGTTAGTTTTTGGATTTTTCCGTCAAAATATGATCTCACATCTGTCTTGGCTTTGAAAAGGACTGGTATGCGGTCAGATCTAATGTGTTGACCGACAAGATCTAAATAAAGTTCAGCCTCTTGTTTGGTCGAACTACCAGAATTATAAGTTAAAGACGAAAGTGTCGAAAAAGTCGGGGGAACGTCAACATTAATATTCGGTGAACTGGTCGACGGCAATACACCCCCACCCTCAGACGGCAACACCGGAGCATCAGGAGTTGGCGGCTGTAAGTTAGTATCGGTGCCGTCGATATCATTGCTATCGTCCAGATCTATCGTATCATCCATTATGGAAGGCACGACAAATACAAGAGTTTTTATATGAAATTAATGATAAATGTCGTCACACAACAAATTCGATGATTTTCGTTGGTAAACACAACAAATAAAGAGTTTTTCGTAATTGTGTACCACAATTCGGATGTTTTTCGTTGTTTCATACAACAAAATCTATGTTTTTCGTTGGTTAACACAACAAATTTGATGGTTTTCGTTGGTTAACACAACAAATTTGATGATTTTCACAAAAATAAGTATTGATGTCGGATTTAATAAAGTGTTCGATCACAAATGTGAAGATTTCACAAATAATATTATAGTCACTAATATAGTGTTGATTCACTAAAATATTATTATTTTGAAGA
The DNA here is from genome assembly GCA_034694965.1 of Ceratozetes gracilis. Taxonomy (NCBI): domain Eukaryota; kingdom Metazoa; phylum Arthropoda; class Arachnida; order Sarcoptiformes; family Ceratozetidae; genus Ceratozetes; species Ceratozetes gracilis. The sequence goes on from JAQIWF010001926.1 coordinate 6,932, forward strand.
AAATAATGCACTGAAATTGTTGTCAAAAATAAAGTGTTGTTTCACGACCTGACAACAATTAGATGCTTTTTGTTGAAAAGTACACAACAATTGTCGATATATTCGACAACAAATTAGACGATTTTCGTTGGCACAAACTTGTCGCGTGCAATGCGTTATAATTAGTGAAAAGAGGGTAAATAGAGGTCTAATTTATAACAAAACTCGTCAAAAATAAATGAAAACTAAGTCTGTCTGACTTTTTCGAGAGGGGTCTAAATAAACAAAATTTTCGGGAACTTAACGTTTTTCGATGTGAAGTCGCGATGAATGAAGTAACCCAATGCGATGAATGATGAATGTTAAGTCCGAAAACGAATTTAATGATATTCGCAGTGTCTTGACACGAAAAGTGTTGTAAATGTTGTCCTCAAAACGAAGAGGGCAACAAATGCAGTCGTTTTAAAATTAGTGAAAATTCACAAAATATCACAAAAAAGAAGAAAAGTTGGTTATAAATTACAAAATAAACTGAATTACAAAAATTGAAAAATTGAAAAATAAGTCAAAAAATTGACTACAATTTATCACAAATTGAAAGAAAAGTTTTTCCCAAAATGATCACAGATGATGAGATGACTAGAAAAAGTATCACAGATGTGGTGAACCGAGAAAATAATTCCAAGCGGTTTATCCAAAGGGAAAAGTCCGAAAGACGTTGAGCGGCGTTAAGCCGTGATCAAAATCCGTTGAAAGTTAAAGTTTATTCACTGCTTGCCTTCGGCCCAGACAAGACTTTATTCGATTGTATTCACGAAATGTTGTTGCAGAACCCCTGCACTTCTTGGCCTTATGGGCGTTCTATTGACGGGTATATTTGCGTCGACAACGAATATGACGCAAATCACGAACGAAAAGACCGAAAATTGTTGTGATTTTGATCGAAAATCACTTTAAATACAGCGGTTTCACTAAACTGTTTGAATTTGGTGTGAGACCGCACCTCCACCAAATGTAACGGCCAGCGGGGGCTTGGGGGAAAAGCCGCTACAAATAGTTAATGTTTTGGATGTTTTTCCTCGAAAGGATAGGCAATCCGGGAGTCACTCACTCTTCTCTTCTTCTTCTTCTCTGAGCTCCAAAACGTCTAAAAATACACTGCAATTCACGTCCTTTTCGACCGCAATTTAGGCCTTTTTCGCACCGCAAATTGTGTCTTTTTGGGACCGCAATTTGTGACTTTTTCACACAGCAATTTGTGACGTTTTCGCACTGCAATTTGTGACGCTTTCGACAGCACTGAACGGCTTTTTCGTCACAACAATTACCAGTGTTTTCGTCGCAACACTTACTGATCTTTTCGTCACAACAATCTAGGCCTTATTCGAGACAACAATTTGGCTCTTATTCGCCTACAATTACTGACGTTTTTGACACAACACTTACAGTTATTTTAGACTACACTTTAGCTCCTTTTGGAAGATATGGACTGCAATTAGTCTCTTTTTGGAGTCAACATTTTGGTCGATATTCGTAATATCAGACAACAATTAAGGCGATATTCGCTTTGCCAGACCGCAATTTGACACTTTTTGGGAGACTACATTAAACAGTGTTTTCGTTGTGAGAGACAACACTCTGAGCCCAGTTTGCTCTCCACTGGTTGGCCGGGCAAATCGCGTGACAAGTCACGTGTTCACAGAAACCGACCCTTAATACCAATTGTAATCAAAGACTAACCTCTGACCAGAATCCGTGGCGTCTCTGCTCCCGAAGAAGTGGACATCGAATGGTGGACGAGAAGGCGGGTCTTCGAGGACACAATCGAATATTAAATGACACAATAGATTGCAAACAAAACTGATTTTATTGAAATAAACACAAAATGAATAGTAAGACAATGTGTTCACAATGGCTTCCAAACACTAACTGAGTGAGCGGTGGGCGGAAACGCTCACCACTCACTCTTACAGAAATTATGGCCATAGACGTAATTTATGTGAAAAACAATGCCGACATCTTGTGTCGTTTTTAATTAATAATTTTGCAAATCGGCTGTATTTGTGGTCGGTTTGTAATTAGAATGATATTCGTTTTTATAGACAGCATTTATAGAGATTTTTATATGTTAGACTGCATTTTAAAGGACTTTAATATATTTGACTGCATTTAAGAGGTTTTTTGTAAAACAGACAGCATTTTATAGGATATTCATATATTAGACAGCATTCTAGAGGTTTTTTATAAAGTGGACTGTATTTTATGGATTCTTTATGAAAAGACATTATTTAGTGGTCTTTTCATAAAAAGATATTTAAAGAAGTTTTTAGAGAATTAGACTATAATTATGCTATTTTTCGGATAAATAATAAATAGATGCCATTTATAAATGGACAACATTTTGAGTGATTTTCGTAAATGAAAAGAGTTATAGATGTTGTCTATGTTAGATAACATAAAGGCTGATTTTCGGAAATGAAAACATGAATAAATGTTGTCTGTGGAGGACAACATTTAGAGATGTTTTCATGAGAAGAGACAACATTTTGGGTTCATTTTGTGGTAAGAGACTGCATTTTAGAGCATTTTTGCACTGCATTTTATGTTATTTTTGCTGTAAGAGACTGCATTTTAAGATGTATTTGCACTGCATTTTATGTTATTTTTGTGGAAAGAGACGGCATTTTAAGAGGTTTTCGTTGGGTATAACTATAATTATTAGGAAAAATAAGAGAGTGATTTTGAAAAAAGTAGTGTGAGCATGTAAGGACAAGAATTGGCGTTACAGATGGCTAACCCTGAAATTATTTCAACCTTGATTAATTATTTGGATAATTTTAAAATGTCTTTAAATAAATTATGTTTTAAACAAAACTTTTATTTATTGAGAGAATTAAAGCAATAATTAAGAAAAGGAAAAAATTTTTGGCAAATAATTATTTAGCCATTAACTGGTACAAATTTAGTAAAATTATATCCGTGGATAACCACTAGTTTTCCGGGAAAGCTTTTTAGGATTTTTCCCAATAAATAGGATTTTATGGTATGGTTTACGAAACGCATTGTTTGGACTCTTTTACATGAATTGAGTACTGATTTGATTGACTCGCAGTCGGATTCACTCAACTCTTCTCTTTTATAGGATTTAATTATCAAATGTTTTAATTTCTTGAGTTTTGAAATACTCTTCAATTGATTGACATATAAATTTGAGAACCGAAACTTTAGCCCTAAATGAGTCAAATTGGGGACTATTTTATCGATGGACACAAAGAACTCTTTGTTGGGAGTAATGAATTCAAAAGACAAATGAGTTAATTGGGGACAGAATTGAAGGGAATTCATATCAAAAGACATGAAACAAATAGTGCTCTTAAGACACAAATGCTTGAGATTTGCAAAATGATTAAAACAAATGAATTGATTTGAGATAAGATTTGAATTATTATTCAAATAATAGACTGATATTTGAATAGAAA
>JAQIWF010001927.1:0-10389 GCA_034694965.1 Ceratozetes gracilis
GAGATATTTGGAGCAACAGATATTTGACACTAATGTGATATCAGGTAAATAACATTGAAGTTAATTAACTGCAAAAACGTGCGCCAAAAGCGTGTCTTGTTTTCGGATAAAAGATGTGATAATATCTGCAGAACTGGTACTGACTATAAATTTTGTTTGTCTATTGGAACAGAGGAAAGACATCTTTCATATTATACACAACACTTTCATTGAGTTCTCCCCTCTCTTCAGGCTCTCTGTCTATATGTCTAACACATCTAATATCGAAAAACTATTGTAACGCCAGATGTGTGGCACAACACGTTCAACACATCGAGACCTGTCTCTGTGTTCACACAATACAAACTCGAATTGCGAGCGAATATAAACTCGAATTACTATTTAAACTCGAATTTCGTTCTCTTTTTTCCAATACTTTTGATGATTGATTTATGAGCTTTTCATATGATTTTCGCCAAATTCACGACATTTTCACACTTTTTCTGCTCCCAATTCATATGAAATCATAAGTTCATAGTTTGAAAAAAACAGTTTATTTGATTTCTCGAATCGATTATCACAAGCATTGACTCAACTCTGGGCTTACATTCTCTGAGAGTCCATTCTTTCCATGGATTCACATTTAACACAACATTTAGCGACAAAATTAATATAAATTCGTTTTTAAATCACATATTTCTTGCTTTAAAGCGTTTATCAACAGTTTTGGCCTAAAATAAAGTAAACTAACATTTTTTGATGGCTATGACGGCAAAGACTGTATGCGGCGCTCAAACCTTTAACCTAATGATCCGTTAATTCAACTCAGAGTTGCTTTTTCTCAGAAAAACTTTTGCCGTCTATTACTCTGAGGTTCTCTTCTAATGTCGAAAAGCATTACTTTTTATTTCAAAACAAACATTGTGTGGAAATCAAGGCTATCAACAGCTCCTCAAACGCTTCCCTATTATTTACTATCAATAGATGTGAGGACAACAAAAAACACGATTATATCCAAGTTTAAAATTGCCAAGCGATTAAATAAAGCGATCTAGTTCCCCTTTTGCGGGACATAAAGTGGAGATCTTTCATAACAAAGCTAATGATTGATAGGACATAATTTTGAAAGGTTAACCTAAAAACGGAAGATAAATTGTGATAAATGAAAATGATCCTGAGTCAAAATTTAAATTCGGATCGCCGAACATGTAATGCCAAGTGATTGAATTGAAGTCTGAGTTGATTTCAGCAATTTTTAATAGTTATCCCTGGGAATAACGATCTGGAAAATCGATAGCCAAGACATATTAAGATTAATGAAGAGTTCTGTGCACTCCTTCCTCTTGAGTTACACTTTGTATAAATTCAAATCACAATCTAATGATCAAACGTTAAATACATTAAATTACTGTTTCGGGAAAGAGAGGGCACATTCGAGCACATCCTTCAAACAATTTTATTTTTAGCTACACTTTATGGATGTGTGCATATGTGTGCATGTGCTTGCTCAATATAACTGTCATTACTCTTTTGGAAATTGGTTCCCAAAATTAGATTACAATTATCTCCAAAATAGTTCACAAAAGGAATTAAAAACGACATAATTGTTGTTGAGTTTAAATAATAGGAAATTAATTCAATCAGAAAATAATTTTTGAGATAAAAGAGAAGACTTTTGGGGGATAATTAAGTTAATGTAGTGTTCAAATGGTATTAATAACCTAGCTTAATATATAATACTATTTTTGTTTTTGTTTGCCCATTCACAACATAACTCCATTCAATTGAAACCCATTTTAGCCCTCATTCATCCAAATATGAGTTATAATTCAATTTATGTCCGTTTCTCCACTCCTTGTCATTGAATACTTAAACAAAACTTTCAGCATTTAATTAATTGTTAATGAAATGAGAGATACTTTTATTTATTCCCTTGGTACTTGGCTATTTTGGCGGATTCATTATCAAGATTGAAACTTCATTGAGCATATATTTCACGCTTAATTTTGTATCACTTAAATGGTATTTATTATTTGGATATTGTTCTTGTTTTCCTCCGACAGATTGTAATCCTATACTCTATTATATAAAATGAGTTTAAAATTCGGACACAAAAACAATAATTTTTGTTTCGCCATAAAAGAGGAATTCGAGCGCTATTTGTCTGCACTTTCACTGTTTGGACGCAATAATAGTTTTGCACTAAAATAATAACTTATTTTTATTTTACAACATTTAAATTGAATATTAGCTCCACTTTTATGATTCAAATTGAGTGGAAAACTACACTTTAAGCCGAGATTTACGGGAAATTTCCCACAAATCATAGGCTCAGTCTCTGCATTTTGCCGGAAGTTTCCAGAATATAAAGTTTCAATTTCTTGGTTTTATATTCCGGTTCTAATATTGAGAATTACTTAAATGACACTGTTAAAGGAGTCAAATTGAGTATCTCATGTTTTGCTTGTTTACATTTTTATAATAATTTAATTTAATGTTTAAATTCAAGAAAAACTTTGTATTCATATGAAAAATTCGTGACTAAAAAAATCTTATGAATGACTCAAATCTTATGAATGTTTTCAAAAATTCATGAAAAAACAAAATTGTTTGCACAGAATGAAGGGCTGTCTCTATAAGAACGGGAGTCTCTAGAAGTAAAACAGAGGAAAATATCGATGATATACGAGCTCTTCGACCGATTCGATACATTTTTTATTAGGAGTCTAATGAAAACACTGAAAAATTGATGGCTTGAAGAAATTCTTGGTCTAAAAAATGTGTGAAACAATCCATCATTATTTATGTCGAGATTATCGGTTGCCTAGAATTCAATACATTTCTGATCATTCAATTAATATTTGTATTTGCGATAAATAGTTGACAAATACTATCGGAAATCATAGCTAACCATAAATTGCAACAAAATATTCGAAAAATTCAATTTTCAGCCAAAATATATTAGGTGTCAATTTAAACAATTTGATAACTGATGAGTCCATTCACTCGCTTATTATCCCAATTGTTTTGTATTGAATAGACTTTCGTCAGTTGTGAACAAAATAAATAAAGAGAGCGAAGAATCGACTCATAACTTAATAGAAAAGACTATACTATAGAGTAGAGGAATATTAGGTTTTTTACAAAAACTTTGGTATTCCAGACAAATGCTGAGAAGTTAGACTTAAAATTCCAGCCATGGACTGGTATTAGCCAGCAATGAATCGATGTAACATTTTCTAAGATCAAACACATTTATTATTCATATATCGATAAATTCGATTTTGATGTAAACCATATGAAAATGACTTCTTATTTTTTATACACAAACTGTTTATCGCGATAACAATTTGAACACATCTTTGCTTTTAACCCCCAAAAGGTGGCCAAATGGTCCAAAAAAGATGGCATCAAATCCACGACTAATTATACGTCTGTCTATCGACAAGTATTAGAAGTAATGAAAGAAAAAGTGCTGAAAGTGACTGTTCCTCGAAATGTAAGGAATTTCTTTATTATTGAATTTTTTATTTGAAATGAAAATTCAAGCATTTTTTGTCTACATTTTTGTGACCCACAGGTCAGGCCTTATATATTTTTGAAGGAAAATCACGAAACGCTCGAAGGAAACGACAAATTCGACGGCTATTGTGTCGATCTATTGAAGGAAATATCAAAGGTTTTTGAAGAGAACTTCAAAAGCAAATTCCTCTATGAAATACATATTGTGGCGGACGAGAAGTATGGCAACGAAATACCAGAGACCGGCGAATGGAATGGTATGATCGGAGAACTACTCCGACATCAGTCCGATCTGGCGTTGGCTGACCTCACGGCCACCTATGCCCGCGAAAAAGCTGTCGATTTTACGATGCCTTATATGAATTTAGGAATTTCTATTCTGTTCAAAAAGCCAGGACTTCCAGAGCCCGAATTATTCTCCTTTCTCAAGCCTTTCTCAATGGAAGTCTGGCTATACTTAGCCAGTGCTTACTTAAGCATAAGTCTTTTGTTATGGATATTATCCCGAATATCGCCATATGAATGGGTAAATGAAAATCCATTAATTTTTTTTCTTTGAATTTTTTTATGAGTTTTTTCGTATTTTTTCTCAAAATCTCTTTTATTCCTCTGAAAAATTGTCTGCAAAGAAAGAACAGAATAATGTTATGATTAAAACTCAGTCTAAATATAGATTATATCCCAAATAAACAGCAGAGAGGGACAGATGACTAATGACATATTTATTTGCAGGTGTCTGGCCATCCTTGTGATCCTGAGCCGGAGGAGTTGGAGAATCAGTTCTCAATCGGGAATAGTTTATGGTTCACAATAGTCAGTATCCAAAAAGTTTTTAATTAATTACTCAATTAATTTGGATTCAATGCCTTTATTTGAAAAGTTTGAATCGCAAATGAATTGATTGTTTCATTTTGTTGTCTGTAGGGCTCACTTATGCAACAGGGATCTGATTTAGCCCCGAGGTATGTGCGCTCTCATCAAAAATAATTAATTTGGAGAAAGCAATAAAATGACCCAAAATTTGATTGTCATTCAATTTTATTGATCGATTGCCTTTCCTCTGGCAGAGCACTGTCTACTCGAACACTGGCCAGTATTTGGTGGTTCTTCACTCTCATAATGATATCGTCATACACAGCAAACCTGGCGGCTTCCCTAACCCTTTCTCGAATGGCACCGGCCATCTCTAATGTCGAGGACTTAGCCAAACAAACAGTGATCCAATACGGGTGCAAAAGGGGAGGCTCGACCTACGAGTTCTTCAAAGTAAGGCTCTATTTATCTTTGATTCATAATATATATGAATAGCAAACACATCTCAAAGACATTTGTGTGCGTCAGCAGAGGACTGACCATAAGTTGAGGGACTTATAAGCCATATGTGGAAACAATATCTTAATGGAAATGCAATCATTTCAATAAAGTAGTCATTAATATATCAAAATTCTTCTCCAAATACTAGTGCCGCACAGTTTGCACAGCCTATCAATTAGACTCATATTATTCTGCTCTTCGCTTTCCATATGCACTTACTGTGTATATGCTCTCCTCCTATGCCACAGCATTAATGATATTAAATGCAATAAATCTGTTAAACAAAACTATTTATTCTGTGCAAAAGGCATTCAATTATTTTTCAAATCAAAACTCTTCGATCAAAAGGGAATTTTCAATACAAACCCCTTTTAACTATCGATTTATAAGTACTTTTCGCTTCATATCTAATGACGTTTAGCGGTCAATACGGCTCTTATGTGTGATATTTTCAATTTGTGTCATCGATTCGAGTTATAGGCAGAAAAAATTGGTTCCTCTTCGCTATAATAACACTCTTGGAATATATCGACTTTTTTGGCTTATATTTTAATGCCCATCGCTTACCAAATCAATCGATCCCCCAATCATTTGAGGCGATTCCTCTTATTGTCTAACTCTCTATGGATTAAATTCAAACATACAATGGATTATACAACTGATCCGAGACAATACAAAAGTTGATAAACCCCTCACTTTAGGCGATACTTTTAATACATGTCTAATCGACTGTTGTTTCGACAAAACTAATTAAATTCCTTTTGTTTTATTTATTTATCCCTTCGTTTAGAACTCCAATCATTCGACTTATCAGCGAATGTTTAATACTATGGAAAGCAATCCCGAGCTCTATATCCAAGAAAATGAACAAGCAAAGGAACGCGTTAAAAAAGGGGGATATGCCTACTTAATGGGTATTTTTTTTATCAAAAAGCTATTAAATTGAGTGTAAAATCTATTTATTTAACGATAGAGTCATCAACACTGGAATATGAGATCCAACGCGACTGTGATCTCATTCAGATAGGACTCTGGCTCGACAACAAGGGTTATGGCATTGCTTGTCCTCCAGACTCTCCTTACAGAACACCCATCTCTAATGCAATTGTTGTACTACAAGACGGGGGAATACTCTATCAGTTGAAGAATCGCTGGTGGGTTGAAAAGGGAGGCGGACTCTGTGGGGACGACACAGTTAAGCCGTCGGCTGCTTCTGAGCTTAACATTGAAAATGTTGGCGGAGTTTTCGTCGTTCTCGTGACGGGTGTCGCCATCGGATGTGTGTTCGCAGCACTAGAATTCATTTGGAAGAGTCTTAAAGTGGCCCGACATGAGAGGGTTTGTATCCAATCACTATTAAGAATGCCCATATTCAGGGATGGCCAAAGGGTTGGTCTAGCCAAAATACCCTTTCCCTAGGATTTTGATAACCTTAACATTACGTCTAAGGACAAGCATTATATCTGTCAAGGTTTCCAAATTCTAGGGGGTGGGGGCATTATGGTCAATCGACCTTAGTCATCCCTGCTTTTATGGAATGCACCATGCTCTTATTAACCATTTGAATGAGTAATGCATTTATTAACAATTTTTGCTCACTTTGGCTAATATTAGGAGAATCTGATAAAAGAGAAGAGATTACGACTGAATCATATGAATCACACCAATCATATGAATGGTTTTGTTAAGTTTGAAGAAATTCATATTAGACTCGAAACTGCCGTTTGATATGAAAAACGCTTAAAACAATTACAAACTAATCCTTAACTCCAATGAAATCGATTGCTTTGATTAATGCATTCCTTTAATTAAATCAAAGATCGGTATGAATTGAAATATAATATAATAAGCAATTCATTGATGATATTCTCTGATAGGATTCAATACTACGACTGGTTTGGCTCGAGGTAATGCGCATATTCAAGGGCGGGGGGTCAACCAGACCGGTGCCAAATACGAAAACCAAGTCTTCCATAGATTCAGACAGTGTTAGAGAACTCGAGTCGATGGCCGAAGTGAACAACAAACTGATGGTTCGGTTGACGCCAAACAACGTTAACAATCACCTAATTATTTATTAAAACAGTCTCTCATTGGCTGATATTATATGCCATCTAATCAATAGAATTCATCCATTCATTCAACTTTCATAGAGATCTGTAATATAGCCAAGGTTATTGCAATCTATATGCACAGTCCCATGCATAGTTTGATGATTGATGAGCATGGTGAAGATAATATTTGCCTGAACACAATCATCTGCCCAATAAAGATCTTAATCAAGTGACTAACCAGTGGCTAATCATAACCAAATCGATGAAAACTTTATTAACACTCATTTTTGAAACATTTATCGCAGCTATCAATCAAACAACGAATTAACTTATTTTTTGAAACAGATATCGATTTAATTTTTTGATAAATAACTGAAACTATGACTCAGATTATGTACTAAAAACATGTTTTATATTCTTTGTTACGCTTAATATCTAACGAATTAATCAAATTCTCAGCTTTTCTTACAAATCTAATCATATTCTAAATACTGTTAACACTTTTGCAAACTAATAAAAGATACTTTTCTAACAAAACTCATTAATTCTGCTTAATTATCATGCTAAAATTTCATTTTACAATATTCATCTGGGTCACTACAGAATATTCTGTAAATTGCATTCAATTCTGATCACTAGATGGCGATATCATAAGTATAAGAAAGGCATGAATTTATTTATATGAAAACTGTCGTTATATTCCTCTAGATTTTGGCTTTCATTCAATAATAAGAACCCTTTTGTGAGCAAATAATTCCTGATTTTCCACTGATTATCATACAATCATCACTCGATCGGATCACTGATTATTTTCAATAGTTTAACATTGAAATCACCAAAATATTCCTGTTATGTCACACATTATTTATGTGAAACATTTGTCATTTGGAGAATTTTATTTAACATAATATTCAATGTTATTATCCGTTTAAATATAGTTTATTTAGATTTTATGGCTGTTAAATGATTTTTAAATAGTTGAACTTAAATTATCTTGTTAAATAAATAAGTAAACAAGTAAATTGATTCAGTTCCTTAAACTTATTAAAAATTACATTACGTTTTATATGAATGAAAATAAAGTAGGATTTAGTTTATGGTAAATATAGAGTTATAAATTCACCTCTCAAGGTCTCCTGAGCAAGTTAACAAGCTGAAAAGGGATATAAACTAACATTGAATGTGTTGTGGAAATTGCGAGGTGAGTTTTAAGTGAATACCCTGATAGTTTATATTGGATTGTGTGAGTGATAGTGTTGTGACCGAGGGTTGAGGTGTTTAGTGTTTGGCTGAGTGTTTGAGACAAACGCCTGTTTACAAGCGATCGACTCGTCTCTCGTCTTAACACTACTTATACTTCACTATTGACTATATTTTAGGCGAAAAACACTGCTTTGATGTCAACTGAAGCCAATCTTCTGGTAGTGTTTTCGTGTGTTTTCCTCAACCGAATGCTTGACTAACATAACAGTGCTGTCCATCAATTGGTACCAACAGTGAAGACAAAATGGCTGCCAATCGGTTCCATTGAGTGGAAGAGAAGACATTGCAATCAAAAGCATATATTTTGCGAAAAATATTGATTTCGAGATTAGACCCAGAATTGGGTTGAGTTTACTCTTGGCTCTTGTTTGCCATTATCTCATTGTTAACTGATCTCTCAATACAAGACATAATCCTATGACTCATCCGATGATTGGTTGCATAAAATGATAATCTTTTGGAACACTTATTAGCAGTTCTTCTGAAGAAATTGTTTTGTTTTTCTGCAAACAATCCATAAGTCGTTTGTTTTCGACAACTCTTCACATTTGGATCTCCTCTTTGTCTCAAAGTTGACCACTGAGTCCACTGAGTACCACAACAATGAAGAAGTCAGATGTGAAGAAGTCTTCGGGCTTTTTCCGAGGGATGTTCGATGGCTTGCGGTCTACAGTCAGTCAGCCCTCTTCGGGATCGAAGTCAGACCACGAGTTCGATGAGACCCTTAAGGCCGACCACTTCCAAGTGGCAAAAGTCAGTATTGATTATCCATTTATTTAATTATCTCTATTTTTGGCCTCAATTCGAGTTAATGTCAAAAAATATCACTTTTTTGGTACAAAACGAGCGAAACGTTTGATACCATATTGTAGTGGTTTTTGTCATTTCCTAAACATATTTCAAATATTTGAAACACTATTTATTCGCCTCAATATTAATGTCGTAAATATGGTTAACATCTGTTTGTTTTGACTAATTTTTAATTTCAAAACTCAAACAAAATCCAAAATTTGCTTCTTTTGCATGAATTTCGTGATTAAGAACTGAATTATGAGTTCAAACACTAATTTGAGTCCAAATGTAAACAAATCTAAATTCAAATCATTTTTCAATTGATTTCTAATCAGAATGTATTCGAGGGAATGACTGATCAGAAGGTTATTCCTTGAGTTCAGTGCATGTAATCAAACATTTATATGCAGGTGTGAACAAGACATAGACTACCCGCCCCCTCCAACCAACAAAAACTTGGATATTAGGTGAAGAGACACTTAATATCTTATTTGATTTGACCCCTGAAGTGAACCCCTGTATCTGTCTTATCTACCTTGTTACCCTGCACATCTACCTTGTTACCTTGCACATCTTTGACTTGAAATGATATGTTTGTTTAAAGGAGTTTTACACCTGTTTTAGCAGTTGACAGATGTATGCAATTGTTTCCAATATTACACAAAACTAATAATTATTTTCACTGAACAACAAATATTCAGTCGATTTGTTTATCGATTGTTTGTCAGAATTTGTGGCAAAATTGAGATAAAAATTGGCCTAAACCTGAAGAGTCATAAAAATGTATTCTTAGCGATGATTATTAGAAATACTAATATATTTATACCTGATTTGACGCTTTAATGATATAAATATATATCAAAATAATATATGAAATGTAAGTTTCTTTTCATCAATTGATAACTGAGTGAAAAAATATGAGCAAATAATACACTATTAGTGATAAATCAAATGCAGGAATAATTTTGCCCACATTTCCAGCACTTATCTCTCAGTTATCGTCAAAATAAAAGCTAATACTTTATTTGGAAATATATTTTGGTTTGAAATAGTTTGTGTCTGATACTATTTCTCACTGATAACACTCTGAATCACAAATCAATTTAATATAAATGACACTCGAATTGCAATTTATTTGACATTATGTATGAGTTTTTGCCATCGAATCGATTTTTTTGGCCGAAGAAAAAATGACTCCTTTTTCATATTTGAGTTCATAAATAAAATTATTGGAGAAAAATATATTTGTAGTAAAATAAATGGTGTTTGGCATCTGTTTCACTCTTGATTTGCTCGGATATACTGAGAATATCCCATGTTTTTAGTCATTTTCTACGACATTGTTTTCGTGTCTTCCGAACGAGTCTTTAGTTTTAATATATTCTGAATAATCTTGGACCGAAAAACCTACTTGGAGAACGTGAAAGAAAGATTTAAAGATAGTTTTTGAAATCTGATTTGTAAA
>JAQIWF010001928.1:0-10385 GCA_034694965.1 Ceratozetes gracilis
TATTTATTTTCGTTTTCATTCATACATTCCAAACATCAGTGAGATATAGTACATGTAATTGTGCGAAGCTAAATGAAAACAAGAAACCACAGGCTGAACAAGCAGCACCTATGTGGCTCTCATTGTACTTAAAATCCGTTAGTGCATATTATCATATATCATAAAATTCGACTATCTTGCACATAAATATCATTTGCTATAATTCAGCGACAACTATTAGTCTATATACTTACTACAGTATAATAATTTAAATTTTTCAAACAGTGCATGTAGATTGTAGACATGTGAATAATACACGTGCACATGAATAATACATATAATAAAACATAGAATGTAAATAGGCCTACACATGAAATTGTAATAAAAATTAAGTAAAAATGATAAAGATCACATATTAACCATAATATTAGCTATACATGTATAGGAAAACTTAGAATAAAAAATAAAAATAAAAATTATCTCCGCACAAAAAAAAACCAAAGAGCTAAAGCTCTTGCCAGCACAGACACAAACAAGTCCAACATTAAGTTAAGTTTAATCAGATATTATATGCTTTAAGAATTAATGGAGCTAAATTTAAGGAGTCTAAATATTTAGTAAAATGGGATAGCTCCGTAGAGTTAACGGCACTGTGAGTCAATAGGTTCCAAATATTAATTTGCCGGTTTTTGAAAATATATCGTTCAAAATTATAATTAAATTTATTTTTCCATAAAGTTAAACCATTACTTCTGGTCCGACTTTCTCGAACTTTGAATAGTGCATCACGCGGAATCTCAACAAGACCGTGAATGATTTTAAAATACATAGAAAGGTCGTACTTAATTCTACGAGTTTCCAAAGACTCAGCATTGAGAGTTTTTAGCCTGTCTGGGTAATTTAATTCTTTTAGTCCTCTCAACTTTTTAGTAAAGGATCTTTGGATAGATTCAATCCTGCGAATATCGCATAATCTATATGGAGACCAGACATTACTACAATATTCTAGTATTGGTCTAACATAAGACACAAATGCTTTGAAAAGAAGTAAATTGTCTCTAGATTTAAAACATTTTAAAATCATGGCAGATCGACATCGAGCTTTGCTACACATCATATCAATATGTCTAGAGAATGATAAATCATTTGACAGAGTAATACCTAAGTCATGAATAAAATCAACAGTCGACAAAACACAGTTATTAATAAAATATTGAAAGCCAATATGTTCACTCTTGCCATAAAATGATATTAATTGGCACTTGTGTCGAGCTAAAGGCAGTTGCCAAAGATTGGACCAATTTTCTATTTTGTCTAGGACCGCTTGAAGGTTTTCACAGTCCTGCATAGAATTTATACATTTAAGACATTTTACATCGTCAGCAAACATGTACATCATACAATCGCTATCCATGCAACACTCAGTAAGATCATTTATGAACAATACAAACAGAACAGGACCCAAAACAGATCCCTGCGGGACGCCACTTAAGACAGGGGTCCAGTCCGAAAGGCTGGAACCAACCTTAACTGACTGAAATCTGTTAACAAGAAATGACTTTATCCAATCAAACAGCAAACCATTAATGCCAAAAAGTGATACCTTGAATAATAGTTTTGAATGAACTACACTGTCAAATGCTTTAGCAAAGTCTAAATAAATTGAATCAGTCTGATACCCTTTAGAGTTATTAGTTGCGATTTTATCAAAGTACTGAATAAGCTGTAAATTAGCCGATCGGCGTGGCAAGAAGGCAAATTGTTGACTAGATAATAAATTGTTGGTTGTGCAATGCCTGATAATAGAGTCTTTGATTATTCCTTCCATAACTTTGCATACTATTGGAGTGAGTGAAATGGGTCTATAGTTAGCTGGATTTGTTTTATCACCACTCTTGTGAACTGGGGTAACAATGGCATATTTCCATGCATTCGGGACCGTACCAGAAGAAAATGAAAAATTAAACAGTATTGACAGCGGAAGAGAAATAGTATTAATGAGCTTCTTTAGTAAAAATGAAGTCAAACCACAATTTGTAGGCATTCCTATATATCCAACACTTGAGAGCGCAGTAATTTATTAATGACACTCATAATTACTATTTCTTAAGCAAGTCATAAGATTTATTACTCACATTAAAAACTCTTTGATTCTGATATAATTATAGGCATAACTTCCAAGAATTATTCTATATGAATTAATTTACAATACAGGATCATGGGGAAAATGTAACTGCATGTCTTATAAAGGAGTCAGCATAAATTAATAGCTAAAGGTCAAGCTTTGGAAACTGTGATTAAGGTTGGTTTCCAAAAATTCCAAATTTAACATTTTCCAATTTTCATTAAAATTATTTTTAGTTAGATACTTGCTATATTTTAAGTTTTAGTTACAGCCTATATTGAAAAAGTTATTTCAATTTAACATACTAGGTAATTTCATCTGATGAAGGTGAATTCACTTTCTGAAGCCATCTTTTAATTTATAAAGAGCGTTACATTTATTATTTAACAAATTGCTTTTTATATACTGAGGGCTGACTGTATTCCGCTCAGTATATAAAAAGTGAAAAATCATAATTAACTTGTTATTTGAGAAAATTCCAAATGAAGAACTAAAATAAGCAAAATAATTGCAAAATCATCACCAAAAGAATTAATCAAGATTAAGCCAAAGAAAAACTATCTCATTAAATCCAAAATTATTGCATTAGAATAGTTTTTAATAGTCAATCCTTATTTTGCCTATTTGTGCATGATAATGGTATGACCTGATTTAATGTCTAACAATTCATTGGCTTAATTTGTTTTTGTCGCACAGAATAATCCGATTGTAAATCAAATTATTTTAAATGAATTATATTTAATGACATTAACTCTGGCGTTGATTTCTCTGCTTTTGGTTCATTAGTGCTGACCATTAGTGACTGTTAGGGTTGTGCAAGGTATCCCACCTTAAATGGAAGGGGACAGCTAGGTATTTATAAAGTGAAAGGGGTAATCTGAATAGGATCACAATTTTTAAGAAGTATAAACCTGTATAATTTAGATTAACTGGTTTATTTTAAAATTGTAGAACAATTTTTATTGTAACCTTGCGCACCCCTTACGTCTAGCCAATTTTTAGGTCAGTCACCAGTATAATTGTTTTATGTAGTCCTACAGTTGTTTACATAAAATTGTCCAAGCTAATTGCAAAGGTTATTGTTTTTTAATTAAGAAGATGAGATATAAATTATGAATTATTGAATCGGTTGTTCAAATGAAGACATAAAGAATTAATCAAGATAACTCTAAGCTAATATGTGAATATAATTACAGTTTTAAGAGTCTTTAAATCTAATGCTACTTTTTACGAGTTAAGGGAATTTAACCAGGATTGTTTTTGTAATTTAAAATCATTCAAATGTATTTATGAACTTTTATAACTCAATTAAATTAACTTGATAAGATGTTTTGTACATAAAGTTTTATAAAATGTACTGGATTGATAAAAAAAAACTTTAATTAAAAGCAGAGCTTATCTTACTATTTACAATAGAATTTTTTGTTTTATAAATCTTGTTAAGTATTTAATCAATATAATTGGTTTTAAAAATATAAAAGGATTTTTATTAAGTTCTTGGTCATTGTAAATTCAAAAATACGCCTAATTTATCCAATACTCTATTAAAAGAATATCTAATCAAATATTAAATAAATAATTTTCTGGTGCCTAGATTACAGTTAAAATTAAACTATCTTATTAGTTAATCCTGATAATACAAGATATTTCACTTGTTAAATTTTTCAAAAACAATTCCGTCAAATTTATTCCAAGAAGTAATCTAGGTCACTAGGATTTGCATGTAATTCTATTGCATTCACGTGTTATAATTTTAAGTTTTTGCCTGTACAATTTATGAGTCTATCATAAATAACTAGAATAAAATCTCCTTTACTCAGATATTTCTTAGCACAGAATATTCTGTTCTCTCTTAAAAATCAATTTATAAAATGAGTTAATTATAAATTTCTAGAATCTTCTGAAAAGTGGCTTAAAGTTGATTAACATTTTGCTAATACCATAAGAGTTGCCATAAATTATGCGAACAGTTCTTATCTCTTGGAATAAATTGATAATAAATTTCTATGGATTTGTGAACTATTCCATAGTATTCTTGTTCTTTTGCTAATGCAATCCAATTTATACCCCATAAGTTTAAAATCTCGTCTCATATCAGTTAAAAAACTTTAGTTCAATCAAGAAATTTATTTCTGATATAATCCAGACCAAGAAATAACCACTTTGCCATTCTTTATAATGCCACACAAGTGTGTGTAAGAGAGAGAGAGAGAGAGAGAGAGATAGAGAGAGAAAAGGAGAGAGAGAGAGAGAGAGAGTCAGAGAGAGTCAGAAAGTAAGAGAGAGAGAGAGTCAGAGAGAGAGTCAGAGAAAGAGAGAGAGAGAGAGTCAGAGAAAGAGAGAGTCAGAGAGAGAGAGAGAGAGTCAGAGAGAGAGAGAGAGAGAGAGAGAGAGAGAGAGAGAGAGTCAGAGAAAGATAGAGAGAATGAGTCAGAGAGAGAGAGAGAGAGAGAGTCAGAGAAATGGAGAGAGAAAGAGAGAGAGAGAGATTAAATATCGTTATTTTTTAAATAACTTTATTACCATAACATAAAGTTTTACACGTTTATTTGTTGTATTACAGTTAAAAAGGTAGTTTTAAAAATGGTCAAATTTTCTAAAGCTTAATATAATAATCTAATTTTAGTTAAGTATATTCTTGAAATGTCAAACTAAATAGAGTTTTTTTAAATGTTTTTTAGAATGTCTTTTATTTACTCGTTGCTAATTATAT
The DNA here is from genome assembly GCA_034694965.1 of Ceratozetes gracilis. Classification (NCBI taxonomy): domain Eukaryota; kingdom Metazoa; phylum Arthropoda; class Arachnida; order Sarcoptiformes; family Ceratozetidae; genus Ceratozetes; species Ceratozetes gracilis. The sequence goes on from JAQIWF010001928.1 coordinate 4,818, forward strand.
TATGGTTAAAATGCCGATATTATATTAGTCTATAAAAAAGCTCTTACTAGATAAGAGTTACAGTTTTGAAAAATTAACAAGTTTAAAAGAGTCTTTTATTAGAATTTAATCGAAGTCTTTTTCGAAAAAAGATTATTAGAAATATTACCAAAGTAGATGTTTTACGATAAGTGGCTTTTGCTTATTTTTAGCTACCCTTCCTTTGATCAACCCTGCTTATATACAAAAATATTCCGTAGGCATTATATAACAATGAATTTGAAATTGCATTTGAATTGAAAACATCTTACAATAGAAAAAATTGGGAAATTGTTAGGCCTTTACAATAGAATTTTCAAAACATTTTATCAAGGAGAATGTCCTCAATTTCCTGCTTAAATCCTACTATATTTTCTTTTTTTTAAGTATCTAGTCTAATTTATTTATGCGATACATGAGGAAATTATAAGAATGAATTATTTGTATCTTTATAACTCTCGTTCATTGATTATGCAAATTGGTCCTGTATAATAATTATATCATTTGTTTGTTAATTAACAAGGATCATTTATTTAATTACCAGACAGAATCAAGGAAGCAAATGTGTTCTCTTTGGGAATGCCATAGAAAAGAAACAAGCAACTGTATGTGCAGATAAGCAAGCTAAATTGATATTTAATTAAAACTTGTCTACACTATGAACTCAAATACATTTGCGGCACAACCGCACTAAATGTGTCGGAAATGGGCTCCGAATGGGCACAGAATGAGTCATAAAATTAAACTTAAAAGACATTAAACTTGGAAAATGAAAAAATATAAAATAGTTTTACTCATAATTGAGTGGAAAATGTGCGCAAAAGAGACGGGTATTAAAGGCGTCACAATTTGAAGTCCAAATAACTATAAAAATAAAGATTTTGTCACAAAATTAAATGAAAAATACATAGAAATGGGAACAAAATTGCTGTTAAAATGAATAAATAAAAATCTGAGCAATGAAATAACCGGAGAGGAAAAGCGAATTTGCTTTCACCAAATTGACAAATAAAAAGGATTCTGGTATTAAAAGGACATACAGTTTAGCGTTGAGACTAGTATTGACTTTTTTTCCACACTTTTATACACTATAGGAATATATATGAATTGAATGTATATAACATCAGTAATATTTGCAAGGTGGTGGGTGTTCTATTAAATTTCATCTTATCCTTAGATTTACAAAGGGAATAGCAAGGTCAATACGATTAAAGAGGATATTTACCTGTTATAAGAATAAATGAATTCAAAATACTTCCCACATTTGATATTACCTTGCTCATTGCAAGACAAAATTGTTTATGAAGAATGTTAATTACAAACAACAGGAATGCTTAGTGGAAATGTTAATTGTTCAAGTAATAAAGTTACATATTTCTATAAGCAATTACCTTGGCCATTTCTCCTGAAATACAATAGAAGGATAGTTCAAAAAATCCAATTAGAACTTAACTGGATAAAAATTCAAATTTCCTTTTGAGACAACTATGCGTTAATATAATAAATAATTTATAATAATCTTCTCTATAATTGTAATAATAATAATAAAACAAAAAGTACTTAATTCCTCCAAAATTCACACATGAATTGTGAATATATTATGTGAATAGAAATGTTTATCCGCCAAATATCAAGGGGTTTCACTCATCTTAAACACTATATAGAGGGCAAAAACATTTTTCGGAAGACCTATCTTCTGATTGGTTCAAAAATCACTATAATCTGACACATCTTGATATGCATTACGTATTGTTGAGTAAAATAAAAGTTACGTCAAAACAAAGTTTTGATTCAACTCTTCGCCATTCGTTTGCCCATTACGTAAGCCCTCTCTCTCTCTCTCTCTCACTCACTCACTCACTCCTCTCCTCTCTCTCTCCTCTCCTCTCTCTCTCATTGCTGGCAACCCTTCCCTCATGACTCGAGTTGTGGTGCAATACATATATAGAGTATGTGTCGGAATCTTCTTTAAGAGTGACTAATATAAGAGCACAACCTCTTCATTCAACACCAGTGCTTGTTAGCGGTGGTCCTAATGTCTGTCTGATCAGTCGAGGTGTAAGGTTTATCATATTTTCCTTGGTGCTAAATATATTCCATGTTTATCTTTGGTAGAAATTGGTAAATATTGTCTTCTTGTTTTCAAAAACTTATCCCATTAATAAAAGCCCACATATTTTGGACTTTTATTACATGAGTAAATGGTGTTATTAAGAAATATCATGTTTTTTACCATGATGAATTAGTCTCATATCTAATTCCTAAATTATACTGAAATTATTTATTGTGAAGTCTAAACAGAATATTCTGTGCAATGAATGAGTTATTCTGTGCTGAGGCGTAACAATTAGCTGTAATTTCAGAGAGATTTGATTTTGTTTTTAATTTGATCTATGATAAGGAGTTATACAAAAATTCTTAAAATCCTTTTATGTAACTTGATCATTTAAGTGTTTACTAGAACAATTTAAGTTTAAAGTTTGCTCTATTGATTTAAAATTTTAATAGATTGCAAGAACCAATATCAGTTTTAAATTTCTTTAATTTTTAGCAGAATGGTTTTGAAGCTGTAACCAAGACAATTATCTTCTTTTTAAATTACCTGTTTAATAGCTTTAAACTAATGGTTTTATCTCTTAATTCATCTCAAATTATCTCTTTATGTTAAATATTTTTTAAGTGAAAAAGATCTCAAATTATTCCACAAACCTTTATATTAGGTGTTAGCAAGCTCACCATCAATCAGAAATTTAATGAGTTGATTTTTGCTTAATTTCAAGTGACCTAGTAACTATCATTAGAGACAATGTTAAATTATTTTATAATAGATTTTTGATTAATTAAATCTTCCTTACCATCCATAATCTAGATCAAATTGTAAGATTATCTAAAATAAGTAATAAAAAACAGTAATTAAGCAACTTGAATTTTAGAAAGTGTGCATCTTAATCATTTATCTTGATTTTTATCAAGCCCTATCATTTATAAAGATTTGGTCCCCTTGAAAATATATAACGCTTTTGTTTGCGTTATTTTTTATAATCTATTACAATTTAAAACAATAATTACCATTTGATAAATTCTAATAACTTTATATTAATTTAAATAGGCTATTTTGAATGATAAGGTTAATCATATTTAGATAGGGCTTAATCATTATTGCCTTGAACTTTCAAAATAATAACTTATAGATTATTGCAAAAACTGTTGAAAGGCTTTTGAGTGATTGTTTCGCAATAATCTTATAAACTTTGGTTCTTGAAAACCAGATCATTTTACTCATCCATCTTCATTCAAAACATGCAAGGACTTTAACTTCTCATTCATCAATTTAGACGACATTAATAATTAATCTATTATATTTTCATTAATTATTAATGAAACATTTGAGCATGGTTAGAAAACTCATCACAAGTAATCCATAAATCTGTCACTCATAGGGTATTCCCAAAAGGGCATCTAATTTCAATTTATATCACCTAGATGTCTTGTAAAAGTGAGCAAGCAGTATTAGCCCAGTCTCAATTAAAAAAAGTAATTCCCAGACTATGTTCTCAACTAATTCTGAATTCAAAGTCTTGCTCTCAATCTCTATATCAGTATCTGTTTGGACGAAAGAGCAGTCAATAGAGATTAGATACAACCAGTAGTCCTGTGCTCACACATAGAGAGCACAGAATATTCTGTTGGCGTCGCACAGCATAAGCTCAATAGCTTTCAATCCTATATACTTTTATATGCGAACGATATTTTGAATCTTATATAACAAATACTACAAACACTCGGCTCCGACATAAGAGCACAACCTATTCCTCGACCGCTCAGACAGACTGTAAAGAGTGAGAAGTCTATCCAATAAACTGCTTATCAAACTCTTTGACAAATAGATTAAGAATCAAATAAATAATTGAAAACTAAATTCTTCTTCGCGAGAATATTAATAAGGAAGACTTTAATCTTGGTGAATTCATTACTTGAACTGTCATTGGAAGTAATTTTCCATCCACTCTTGAATTATGTATAAACTGATGGCAGCCAATAGTTTTGTGACACCTCTCCTATCAGTCACTGTATTAATAATTGCATTCAATCGGCAATTGTTGATAACCGGCGCCGACACCACAGTAGACGACTGTTCACACATCTTAAAGAACCATAATATTGATAGTCATGTATGGAACACAACGAACAAAAGTAAGTTCATTATCATGCTCATTTGCTATATCATTTTATTTATTTGCAATGAGTTTTCCTTGATTAATTATCAATTTTAAGCAAGCCATGAATTCTTATAAGATAGCATGATTATTTGTAAACCATATTGCTCTTCAAAGCTTTCCTAAATTTTATCTTGATAGTTATGTATTAGGCTCAAGAAAATCAAAAATTATTAGAAACTGTTTTATTAAATTATCTTTTTTATTTACTCGTTTAGTTGATCAAGCTTAATTAGTTTAAAAGGTAAACTCTTAATTTATTATTTTTACTTGATGCCAGAAATTACATTCTAGGTCAATAAAGTTTTCATTAATTAAAAGAGAGGCAGAATTATTCAATTAACAGAAGCCTTCAATGGAGTCCAGAATTTAATACTAATTAAAACCAAGATCACACTAATCTAGTTCTGTCTAATTAGTAGTCCGGGTCAACCCAATTGTCTAATAAACAGTAATTATATAATTTGCGTAAAAGTGTTTTGTAAATATTTGTGCCTTAAATCAAACAACTAATGAAGTGTTCGGTAATTATTTGCCAAATAATTGCATTGATTTGAACTTTTCGGATGAGTTGTTGAAAAATTCCAATAAAACCCAGAAATGAAAAAGCAGTGAAAACTTGTAATTAAATCACATTTTGACAAATTAGCCTGGAGCAATACATAATTATTAACTATTTGCTTTATAAGCGCTCTTTAAAGACTAATAGTTGTCTTGCAAATATAACCAAGGTTTTAACCATGATAAAATAAGAATAAAAAGATAATATAATAATGATAAAAATTAGCCATCACATTAAATTAATTAATTAATGGCTTTCAATAATTAAATGACAGCATGCTAATTTGCGTTTCGAAATTTTTTCATCATCTAAGATAAATGACCCTGGCCATACCCATCCTTGTCACGAAATACTTTAATTTCAGCAGTTGTCTATTGATCAAGAGTGAAGTACTTCTTTTGGACAATTGAATGACGTAGAGTAATCTGACCTTTTCAATCTCTAAGCAGTTTAAACAGAAAAATAAGTAATTAATTAACACTTTATCACCAGAATAAAATGAACATCTTTCAAGATATTTGATACTTTAAGTAAGCCTTTATTATTTACTAAAGAATTGCAAAGGTCAATTATGTACAAAAACCATTTTAAGACTGTAACATAAGACTATAAGCAATTTATGATCTAGTCTCTTTCATTTATTATTTCTTATATCTAGGAAAGGAGTAGTGGCAGTCTAGCATTGTGGCTGGGCGAAGGGGTTTAGGTAGCTTAATCGATAGCCCATCATGACCCCCTACTAGATGTAAAATATTTTAAAAATCGATGCGA
>JAQIWF010001929.1:0-10385 GCA_034694965.1 Ceratozetes gracilis
TTTTATATATGTTTATAAAAATTGTAGAATTGAATCAAATTGATTTAAGAACCCTGGAATGGCTAAAATGACCTCGTGAAAGCAGAATTTGAAAAATGAAAATCACTTTGAGAGTTATTTACTGTCAAATCAATTAATTCAAGATTTTATAAAATCATTATTTATTTATACAAATTATGCATAATATTAATGTAGTCGGAGTTGTAATCTTAAAACTTGTTAAATGTTCACAATTTGCTCACAATTTGCTTCGAGTAATGTTTGAATCGATAAAACTAATTAAAATTTTTATGAAATATTACTCCGTTTTGGGATTCTTTGATGTGAAACATTTGAGTCCTCACTCACTCCAAAACATTAACTCATTTCAAACTTATAGTAATTAAAGTATTGAACACTCCTTTGATTTTCAATTAATTACTTACACCTCATTTATTTGATTAAACATGACAAGTACAAATATTTTCAATCCACTCAAACAGAACCCTGCAATTTGCTATTATCAGCGCTCATCTTAATAAAGCATTCCCATGATAAGTTTCACAATTAATTAGACTGATTTTAAGGATCGTGGGCGTTTAAAGACTAAAATGTTAAAGATGTTTAGAAAAAGATTTGAGTTATCCCTTATTTATTGGCTATATTTTAACTGAAATTTAGTAGATATACAAGAATTGATTTAAAGTCATTTAAAACTAAAACAAATCGATTGAATTTAAATATCTCTGAGTCTACGCTCAAAGAAAAGCAATTTTGCGAATATATTGGGTTTAAACTCAATATTGATTTAACGAAGTTTTCTTAAAGCGATTGCATATCCGTTCTTAAAGTGCTATCAAATCAAATGTATTTTAACGGAAATACTCTTCAGATAATAACTTAACTGTAATTCAATTCTCTTTCATTTCTCCAATTCTCAGCTAAAATATCAGAATCTATTCATAACAGGGATAATGAAAAGGAAGACACAAATCCTCAGTCCATACCATGGAAAATGAACCCATCATTGTCTGCATCAATAGTTAATACTTTCCATTCAAAAGTTGCAATAATGTTGTCTTTTTAAACACAATTTAGTCTCAATCATTGCCCTGAGCGCCCACTAGGATTCAATATATAAAATAACCATGCTTAGTTAGAATTATTCTTATAATTGTTATTATTAGAATATTTATTATTGAAGATTCTCTCAGAACAAATTATTGGAATTTCAAAGCACTTGGTAATCCCTATTACTATTTTCACCCACGCATATAAAAAAAATAAAAAGAATTACATAGAATTAAATTTCACAAAAAAAATAAATAATAAAAAAAAACTTCAAAATATGCTTTAAAAATATGAAATAGATTTCAACTTAATGTGTGTTTTGCTCACAATTTGTTAGAAATATATTCGGTGTTAATTTGTTTGCACCGACCTATCAATCTTATTCTGTGCTGCACTGAATAAATGTTTTGTTTTAATTTGTTTAATAGTTTTTATGATATCGAAGGAAATTAGCCTAAAATTTATTAAATCCAAGAGAAAACAGATAAGCTTTGAGATCAGTTTAATTTATAGCACACTCAGCTCCTCTCTCCCTCTCTCTTTCCTCTCACCCTCTCTCTCCCCCCTCTCTCTCTCCCTATCTCTCCACCCTCTCTCTCTCTCCACCCTCTCTCTCTCTCTCTCTCTCCCTCCCTATCTCTTCAACAAAGGTGAAAGAACGTGTTCTCCAAATAAAATGTATTTTGTGAGCCCTATATTACCCAATAACTAAATTGCATAAACATTTTTACTTTTTTTACCACAAAAATTGAGTCAATGAATAAATTTTTAAAAAAAATGATAAATAATTATAATTAAATTAAGAACAAAAATTTAATGAAGAGTTTGTTACACGACTATAATGTCCTTTAAATGGGATCAGGCGTTCAGAAGCAGATTGTTGTGATGAGTCCAAAAGTGTCATTTTGACAATGTATTCTATCGCTGTGAAAAAAATAAGCGTTCACCCTGGTGGTTTAAGAATTTTCAAAAATTAAAGCTTTAAAATATAACATGAAGAATTCCAAGTAAATATAAAAACAAACCTCCTAATAGGAATTTATACTTTTTTGAAAAGTTTGCTTCTGCTCGTGGATGATCAGGGCATAGAATTCCTAGTAGACACAATAGGAGACAAAAGCAAAACATCTAACATGCGCAAACTTTTAACATTTAAATTATGCCATTTAAAAAAATTATAAAATGCCAAGGAAGGATAACATTTTAATCACCAAATTTGACCTGACAAACTTGTGATGAACTAACAGATGTACTAATATGTGACAGGATTTTACAAGTTTATTATAGAAGTTATCGAATGACAATAAATAATACAAAGTTTTAAAACCTAAAATAATTTTGGTAAAGGGGTCTACTATAACCCAATACTCCCCTAGGATTTTGAAACCCTTGATTATTACATTTATTGGAAAGATCGGTCGAGTTTTTCAAATCCTAGGGAGGGTATTTTATTCAAATATCCCCTTCCCAAAAATATGTCTGACTTGGCCATTTCTCATTTTGTCTATGTCTACCATTATTTAAGTTTACAAGGTTAAGAAATTATTTGTGTAGAAAATTGTTATAAAGTGACAAATAAAGGGCTTAAGCTTTAAATATAAAACTTCAAAATAACTATTTATTACTGAAAGTTCACTCAAGTTATGCCTCAATCGAGTTGTTAATCAATATTTTTATTGTGATTCTATTCAATTGAGTTCAATCAAAAGCTATGACCAAATTGGGCGAACATCTCATTACTACCAGTTTAACAAGAATCTGTCAAAAATGTATTAAAATGATAAAGAAATTCTAGCATGTTCATTATAAGATCTAATTGTGAAGCTGAATTAGAAGGTAAGAGCAGGTGAGTGTTTTGGAGCCCTGATTGAGATGTTGTTTTGATATCGAAATAATTTTGATGGTCTATCCACTCAAATAGGGGTTTGAATCCACTTCTTTAAAATAAGATATAAATTCTAAAATCAACAAAACATGCAATTCATCAGAAAATGTTATTTTGTTATCCATTTCTAAGTTTTATGTATGACCTGAGAATGGCCTCAACTTTCCCTAACTAACGGTCAACGCAACGATTGAAAGAATTGATTGGTATTACAGTATTTCTTATGAAATAAACGGCATATTTTTGAAACTGAGAAAAGGTGTCACTATTTCTTGAATCTAGATATAAGAGCACTCAATAAGTATTTTTTAAATGAGGCTTCACTATATGGTTGGTCACACATCTCCCTGGCAAATAATTTTGCTTAACATGCTCTAAAATTTAGTCTAAATTAATGTATACTGTTCTAGGTTTAAGAAATACCTCTCTTCTATAAAACTAGATATGAGTCAGTTATTCTCGAATTGTTTTCATTAACGATGAATATCGAGGAACTTATTTATAACTGAAGAGCTTTAATGTGATTTGCATTTGAGACAGAATTCTTATGGAGTGAAAAGGGGTCGCATTTGATATCAGTCTCGCCTATGAGTAAAGTTGTTTGAATCAAATTCTTTATTATTAAATGTTTGAAATACAGACTGTTTTGCAACAAAATTAATAACAAATAAAATTTAATTTCGTATAATTGATGTGTATTTCGACATAAATTAATAAAATCTAAGAATAATTTGATTAAATTAACTCATTTCTACTCATAATTAATGTGTGAGAAGAATGGTTTGCAACTCATTTCAATTCAGCCATTCTGTTGAGAGCACTGCCGGCTTTAAACCATCCAATTTGGAGATCATTCAGCGTATGCTTCAATTCTATCACATCTTTAGAGCCGTCCTTATGTTTGATCTCACATTTGACGGACTTTTAACACCAAAAAACCATTTTATTATACATATGAACATTGAGTGATGTAATGAAATACCTTTCCCGGGGCTATGCTTTTCAAGTCGATTAACGATATTTTGTCGGTCGGCTGTATTTTGTCGTAATCGCTGGCGTTGGCGAAAGTGAGGGGAAGGAGTCCTTGCTTTTTAAGATTGGTTTCTGAAAATTTTCTCATTAAATATCAAACAAAACATTGAAATAAATGAAATCAAACCATGAATTCGAGCGAAACTCTTAACAATGATGGCTCGACCGCCCAAATGTCTGGGTTCGAGTGCCGCGTGCTCTCGACTACTGCCTTCGCCGTAATTTTCGTCACCGACTGCAACCCATTTAATGCCTTTTGCTTTATAGGCGCGGGCGGTGTCCGGCACTGATCCCCATTCGCCACTCAATTGATTCTTCACTTTATTCGCCTCATTATTCTCTAAATTTATTGCTCTGAAGAATAATAATTGCATTGAAAGACGAAATCTCTTCTAAAATATATACCCAATGAACATATTGTTGGAAATGTTGTCGAGATGACCTCGATATTTGAGCCAGGGCCCCGCAGCACTAATGTGGTCAGTCGTGCACTTGCCCTTCACTTTTATTAGAACAGTCATATCAGTCAAGTCTTTTCCGTCCCATTTATCAAAAGCAGATAAGAGTTGGAGGCGTTGACTCTTCGGATCCACGTCTACAGAAATATTGGATACATCAGAGGGAGGGGCCTGGTATGTGTCCTGTCCAGGGTCGAATCCACGAGCAGGTAATTCATCCCCAGAAGGCGGTTCGAGTTTGAATTTCTTGCCGTCAGAACCGGTCAACTCATCCTTTAGGGGATTGAAATCAAGTCGACCTGCAATTGAGAGGGCGGTCACCAATTCGGGAGAAGTAACGAATGCATGCGTTGCGGGATTGGCGTCATTACGACCCGTGAAGTTTCGATTATATGATGAGACAATAGTATTCTTTTCCCCTTTTTTGACATCTTTACGATCCCACTGTCCAATACAAGGACCACAAGCGTTGGCCAACACAAGACCCCCGAATTCACTCAAAAGCTTTGATTGTCCGTCGCGTTCGATTGTGGCCCGAATTTGTTCGGAACCCGGAGTTACGGTAAAAATAGATTTGGTTTTCAAGCCATGACTGAGAGCCTGTTTGGCAATACTGACCGCTCGGTTCATATCTTCATAACTACTGTTAGTACAGCTCCCGATTAGACCCACTTTTATGTCAATAGGATAGCCATTCTTCTTAGCATTAGTTCCCAATTTAGAGATAGGATGAGCCAAATCAGGAGTGAAGGGGCCGTTCACATGAGGCTCCAGTTCTGACAAATTGATTTCAATCACCTGATCGTATTTAGCACCGGAATCAGACGTCAAGAGGTCCTTATTCTTATCCGCCTCTTCTGCTATCACTTTCCGATTAGTGGCCGACAAATAGTCACGCATTCGGTTATTATAAGGAAACACAGAAGTGGTGGCACCGATTTCGGCGCCCATATTACAGATCGTTCCCATTCCAGTGCAAGAGATTGAATTCACTCCTGGACCATAATATTCGACTATAGCACCCGTTCCTCCCTTCACTGTAAGAATGTCAGCCACTTTGAGTATGACGTCTTTAGAAGAAGTCCATCCACTCAGAGCTCCAGTCAAATGAACTCCAATAACATTTGGACACTTCAGTTCCCACGGGATGTCTGCCATCACATCAACTGCATCAGCACCACCCACTCCAATGCACAAACCACCCAAACCTCCACCGTTTGGTGTATGACTGTCTGTGCCGATGAGTAGGACTCCAGGAAAGGCATAATTTTCTAAAATTATCTAAAGTATTGTTCAGCAAATTATACGCGAAAAGCGAAGGACTTATTCGTTGTCACACCTGTTCTGCCACTGCAGTCACTCCAGACATGACTACAATCTCTTGCTTTTGGTCCCTAAAAGCAGTCAATCAAAGAGTGATTGAATTATCTCTTAAAAGACCGGAAAGTGACAGAAGAGATGACAACAAACATAGACTACTCGTGCAATACCTGATGAATGATACCACTGCCGGGTTTCCAAAAGCCTACTCCATATTTTGCAGAAGCAGTGGCCAAAAAGTTGTAGACTTCCTTATTTAAATCCTTAGCTCGAGCCAAGTCTTTGGCGCCTCCGATCTGGGCTTCTATCAAATGATCGCAATGTATAGTTGAGGGAACGGCCACTGTTGGCAGACCACTGGATATAAACTGCAACATTGCCATCTGTGCGGTCGCGTCCTGCATACCGACCCGATCGGGCCTCAGACGCAAATAGCTTTGGCCGCGAACTATCTCCGAATTCTGCGGGTCATCCAAATGTGAGTACAGAATCTTCTCCGACAAAGTCAGCGGTCGATTCAGTCTATCGACAAATTCAGTAAATAATGGTTTGAGAGAAGCAATGAATACCTCTTTTTGACAATTTTTAAATTGCTTTGGAGTTTATCGTACGGGAGGTAAGAGTTTTTGTCGAATCGACTCATCGGTACCTCAATTGCAAACATATTTAGTCAAACAAACACTTCATTCAATTTATAATTAATGTCAGACCTCTTTTGCACAGCATTTCGATGAGTTGTGGATGAGTCGGATCTGACCAAAAGTGGTCGCATTCAACAGTTTCTGCAATAATTTAATCATAAAATTCAAACATTTTATGCATTTTAAGTGAAAACTAAAATAATATAAAAGTTGTTTTGATTGTCCTTCAGTTGAGTTGAGGACAAATACAAACATTTGCTTTATATTGAAATTGACAGAAGAAATCAATTGATATTACCTTTGATACGAAGACAGCGTTTAATTGAGCCATAATTTGATTCAATTAATTGCAATAATATTTGATTTGTCTCTCAATTAGAGCCAAATTAGTGGACAAATGAATAGTTTGTGTGAAGTCTCGCAGAATATCTCCACAAATGATGTCTCGATTCTTATCGATCTTTGCTTTGGGTTTCGATTAATTCTTTGCTTCACTTCAAGCCTTTGATTCACTTTTATATCAATTTTTATTCGCTTTGAGTTTCATTCAGTAATTAAACATAAAAGTTACATAATTTTATTCCAATGGCTTATGAAAGAAGTAATCAATGTCTGTGAGAATACCCTTGGCTTTTAATCTGGCAGTGAAAACTCAATACCAAATGAAAAATATAGCACTGATTAGAAGTATGGGTGTATAACGATAGCCCCATTCATTTTAGCCTCATGCCATTTACCTAAAAATTTTTAGTCTAGTTTTGAATCTCTATGTGATCGCAAAACTATCCTATAGTTTGATGAATTCCAAAAGTGAAACCCAAATTTTAAAAATTGTTTTAGTGTTTATCACAGACAAGGTCAACTGGGGATAATTTTTCAGAATTTTTGTCCAAATTTTTAGGATTAATAGGATATGGAATCAACAAAAACTCATCTGATTTTTACCCTATTAGGGAAATTAAATCCGTAAAGGGTATAACATTTACTGTTTTTAAGTTTTCGAATACCAAATTCCCAACATGGACATTTAATTTCTCTAATAGTGTACTACAATTTTTCGGGGTATTTACAAAATTATAGTCTGCTTTCTTCAATTTCAACCTAAACTTTGCCTATTGTTACCTAAATTGTGCACTTTTTTGGCAAAAATTCCTAAAAAATTGCGAGGGAGGGGAGTGTATCGGTAATAATTATTTTAAACTTCGTGAGAGGGAGAGGCAATTTCCGAAATGTTCGACGATAGGAAAAACTTTGGCCATTTCCCTCTTGGCCATCCCTGATTTATCAGTATAAAATGATTTGGTAAAATGAACCAGGCTAAAGTTAACCGAGCAAAAGATGCAGAACGAGGAGTACAAATAGAGATAAGAACTTTCACTGACATAACATTTTGTATATAAAATTCTTGTAATTTTCCACAACATTTCAAAATGTGTTTGAAAGTTAAAAATACAGCGTCTTTTTGCCACTTAATTAACAAATCATTACATCATCTCAATCTTCTAACTTGATCAGTTCGTTTACATAAATGTTCTAGTTCAAAGCTATTTAACTAATTAAATTATTAGATATATCTAATGATTTAATATGTAATTGAACATGAACATTTGTATTTGACCACATTGTACTAGAATTAAATTAGAATATCTTACGTATTGCTAGTCTTGTTGACCAGTGATCTGTCAGTTTTGTCATGTATTAGGAGCTGTTGATCCGCTTGGGTTACTATTTTGTCCAATTTCTTCAGAATGGGATTTACATGAGTTTGAGTCCACTCTTCAACAGTCGACTCGTAAAAGATTTGTCTCATTTGTAGCTCCAATTTGATGTGAAGTTCTCTCATTCGAAACAATAATCTAAAGAATTGTTTGCATTAATTTTGTGTAATAATTATATACTATTAGTTCATAAGTCATACACTCTGGCCTTCATTATAAAAGTTTGGATATGCAGAGGGTTTGTCCTATTCTTCTCAATCAAGTATGAAGTGAACGCTCCCACAACACTTCAAAATAATGAAAATCAGAATTTGGATTAAACTGAAATAAAAAGTAAACCTTTCGCTCGATTTCAAAGAAATGAATTCATTGACTAAAAGCAACCATTGAAGACATAGTTTGAAGAGTGATACCCCCGGGTATATATTCTCATCAATTGATTCCATATCAGTAATGCTATTGATTTCAATTGGAATTAAACTTTTATTTGAGATAAAATCCGAAGCGTTTTGTTGTATCTGTTTATTAAATGTGTGTCCTTTGAGTGCAAACAAAGACATCAATAAACTGATGATTGCATTCGGAAACAATTCGCAGAGAGTAGTGAAGTGATCGAATCGTTGCCAACCCGTTAACACAAACCCCTGTATATAAGGCTTCAGATCATTATCTTGGATGACATTAAGCCAGGCTAATTGATTGCTTATGTGATAACTGGTTGGAGGAATAATCTGGTTCATTTTAGTCGCTCCTTTGAAGGCAGAGGCGATCCAAATGCTTGCGAATAATTGTTTATAATTTTGCCAAAAGTTTTTGTCTTTGAGTACAAATGAATTGATGTCCAAATAGTGCCAAATCATTGGTTCGATCACTTGATTGAGCTTTGATTCAATCAAGTATTGAATGTCAGTATTCCTGAGCATATCGTCCCAAATGATTACTTTAATACCAAAATCATTTCGTATATAATCGCAAATTTTTTTCACGAATCCTATAAAAAGTTTGCATTTGTTGGAACCATTTTGAAGAAGTTGTTGGCATTTCCCACAATAACCCAAATGCCAAACTTCATCACAACCGATGTGAATGGCCTCCAGTTTTGTAAATTTTTGATGTAATGAAATGATTTGTCGAATAATTTCTTTGATTACTTCAAAGGACTTGTCATTTGAGGGACAAATAGAGTTGGGGTAAGTCTGCACTTCACGTAACTCTACAAACTGTTTGTGTTTTAACACATACTCCAAGTGTCCAAAAGTCTGTATTAATGGTATTATCATTAAATTGAATCGATTCGCAACACTTATAATGCACTCAATTTGCTGAAAGTCGTAAACATTTTCACAACAAATGTCACTCAAGAAATCATTGTATGGAAACATATCTTCGTATTCAATAAGTAAACCATTGATTCCTATTCTGGACAGAAAGGGAATCAATTCCTCCCAATAGTTGGGCTTAAAGGGGGCGCCCTTCAAATCAATGTGAACTAATCGTCTCTCACACATATTAGACTAAATTATACTATTTTGTACTATTTAGTTTAGTATAATTTATACAATTCTATACCCTGTGCACAAGGTTAAGTAGAAATAGGTTTACATTATTACAAATGAACTAGATATACTAGTATTTATAACACTTTAAGGGTAAAAGTGGTTATGATTATAGTGTTGTCAACAAAGACTAATCTCAATCAAAATCAAACCGAGTTTTCCTCTTTTTAATCAAAATACCACTTCAAGTGTTGTGGTTATGAGCAGAATATTGCGCATGGTCACTCCATTAATACAAACATTACGAAATTCAATTTGTTTATGCAAGTGCATTGTACAAGTTCAAATATTTTCACAATTATCTTAATATTGAGTCAATGATTACATTTCTCTTTACTTGACATTTAGAGTCAAGTGAGACATAAATAATCAATGATTGGGTCATTCATTTGAGACAAATAACCAAATTTTTATAATTTTCAAAATTTAATAAAATTTGTCAAATAATGAGAGCAAAAGAATTGTATAAATACTTGTTAAGGAATATCAGAAGACTTCCACCAAATATCCAGCCTTACTATAAAAGCCATGTCAGAGGAGTAAGTCTTATCCAGAGGTTATCCGACAGTTTACCATTAGGTGGATTCTGCTCATGTAACAAAAATGACTGGGAATATAATACAGTATAATTCCCCAGTTGTTATGTCGAAGGTAGATCAAAAATTACCAAACAACTGGGGGATCTAACAACTGGGAAACAATTTTAGCATTATGTCTATGGGGGA
>JAQIWF010001930.1:0-10383 GCA_034694965.1 Ceratozetes gracilis
TATTCTCTACTCAGAAGATAAAGATAACAACAAACTTTTAACTAGCACATATTATACTGTTTGTTGTTATCTTTAATCACTTGGCAAGCTATAATATTCAAAAGCTAATTTGTAGTTTCCAGCTACCATATACTGTAGAACTATCAAATATAAATGGTTGACATTTGAATGAGTAATCCTCTAGAGTTGGACAACACTGTCCTTATGTAAAGTCCAAAGACTTAACTTTCAATTTCTTTATTGAAAGTCAATTGAAATAAATTTTAAAATCTTTTATATTCTTTCGCTCCGTTTGACTACATTTGTAAGAAAAAGCAATTTTTAGATTAATAGAAAATATGGATAAAAAGCAAAACAAGATTATAGTTGTCTTGACTTTTGAGGTCAAATACATTCAAAAAATATAAAATGAATTCATTGTTCACGTCTTGTGCTGTCCTAAGTCTAGACCTAATTATCAAATAGAGTGAAGTCTCAATAAATACTGAATGGGAGTAACGATGGCTTCAAATGAATTGAATTATAGCATCGAAATATTGACATATTGTTCAAAACTTAAAGTCAGGGATGAGCAAGGTTCATCAAGAAGGGTCTAGATAGGAGTAAAATGGCAAATTTTTGTTCAAAATCTTTGGAGGGGGTCAAGGTAAGGGTAAAATGGTGGTCAGAAAAGTAGCCATTTTGTCCTTAAATTTACATAAAATGGCCTTTTTCGATTATATTTGGCTAGATTTAGTTTAAATCTAGTTAAATTAACTAAATTGATAAGAATGGCGCATTACGGAAAAATAACCTTCGGTAGGTGAATAATTTAGGGGGTATTTTGGCTAGACTCCCTTGCATACCCCTACGTGAGGTATTCTCAATCATAAGCCCAACCATTTGTTATTAACTTTTATTTTCCGATCAGTTTTAGAAAATCTTCTAAATTTATACTCAAAGAAATGTTTTGAAATCTAAAAGTCGATGATTTTGTTATAAAGATGTGAAAGAGATTATCAAATCTTGACTTTTGGTTCACTCAATATAAGTAGTTATGAGAACACAAATAAAGAAAAAGCAGTGAAAGCCATGAATTAATAAATCATTTTCTCAAATAAAGCCGTCAATAAGTGGAAAAATGTTTATACTTTCAGTTTTGGTGTAAAAATAACTAAAAATAGATTTTGAATTAAAAGTTTCATTTTTCATACTTGAGAGAAATAATAAATGAAGGTATCTAGTTAGATTATTAACTATTCATTCGAGTATGGGAAACTTTACATTTCCTAATTTTGCCAAAAATATTGCATAAAACAAGTTTTATTTGAAGCTAACATTAATATCAATCATTTATATCTTATGAATAATAATTGTATGGATTTAATGTCGATCGAAATTAACGTAATATTTCATAAATATTGGCATAATTTGTAACAAAAATGTTTTCAAATCAAGAATTCGATATCAGAAGAAAGCATTTGATTGAGTATAAGATTTCCCAAATTAACAAATTTTAAAATACTTTTGATATTAAAATTTGTTAAATCAGTGATAAATTAGAGGGAAAACAAAGAGAAAAAGGGATTTGAAATTAATTTGGGAAAATCACTAAAAGCTTTGCACTAAAAATAGATTCAATTTGATTGTGAATGTCTTATTCAAATTATTGACTCTATTAACAAATGAAATGAGGACTCAGACAACTAACTAATCACTTATCAATGGGTTATCATTCAGTTTTCAAAGTCGTGATACTTTTCTATTACTTTTTCCCATATTTTATTCAATATCTTTATTTTGATTCAAAATAAATCAGTTAATAGTCTAAAAGCAGAACCAAAAGACGTCATAAATTACTTTCTTTGAAAATTACAATTTATTGGCGGAAAAGCTTTATTCAAATGATAATAATGTTTGACTCAATCAAAAATATTAAATCATTATATCGATTTGTTAAATGCGTTAATTTTAATAATTTTCAAATTGAATTAATTTTTTCATTCATATTATAATTATTTGAAAGTTTAAATCTCAATGAATTAAAGTCGAAATGAATTAATAGTTTTGACTCAATTAGTAAATAGATTGTAATTTAACAGAAATTTTTTCGTTCAGTAAATAAGTTAACTTTAAACACGTTTTACTCCAAAAGTTAAGTAAACTTTTTGTACACGAAATGATTGCTTTGATTTCATCACTTCAATCAATGAGATCACTGATAACGAAGAGGATTCGTCTCTAATACTGTTTTGCTAATCAATTATTTGCAGGGATGCTCAAAGAGGATGCAATAAATACCTCAACCTCCTAGCATAGATTACTTGACTCATATCCTCTTTACTTTACATTGATTACATCAATTTATATGAATATAAGAGGGCTGACTAACTTATTTGTATAATCAAAATTATACCCAGTCCTCCCTGTACTCTATGGCATTGGTCTGTGGTTAATGGGATAACAAATAAGTTAAATAGGTGATTAATTCCCATTATTTAATATAATGTTTCAGAGGAAGAGAAAGAAGAAAAGCAATTAATTGGCGAAAAAAGACTAAAAATACTGCATTTTAGTGATATATTGAGCTATTGTTCCAAATAATGAACTAAAAACTTAAGACAAGGACTGCATCTCTCATTTTATTTCATTTTGTTTCATTAAATAGCCCAGAAATTAGTACAAATTTTAAAATTCTGCAAACATTTCCAGGTAATCTTTGAAATTCCGTTTTGTTGTTGAGCAAGAGTAGGATGAGTAGGGAAATGCCTCAAAAATAAAACTTAAATACATTTCGTTATATCACTTAAAAATATTTTAAAGACTGAATAAAATTTCAATTTTGAAGTTTTTGTTCAATATTTTAAAAATACGATAATTTTGTTGGAAATTGGATTCAGTTAAGCAAATAATGTATGAAAAGAAGTAAATTAAACAACAGGTCTGTAATAAATGGTGTTTTGAATTAACCCATATTTTGTTAAATATGTAGAAAATATTCGAAAAGTTAATTACAGAGACTATGAATAATTGCCGAATGAATTCACACAGAAATACGTGTAAAATAGAAATCCAAATGAAATTCTGTTTATCAGTAAATTAGGAAATAAGATATTCAAAGGGGTCACCAAATTTTATATCAGTTTTAAGCCTTCAATGAATATCATTATTATTATACCCATCAAAGAATTACCTCTTAATTGAATCCAAAGATTAATTAAGATTTTCAAATAAATTATCGAATAATAAAGGAATGGATATATCTTTTCGATATCGAGTCGATAGTTGTGTTCACTATTCATGATATGAGAAAAACTCGATTAACTCCAAGTGAATACCCCTTTGAGTGGAAACAAAACTAATGAACGTTATATCGAGCGCTGAATTTCTCGATTAAATTAATCCTCAAAACTAATTAAGAGCACAAAATTCGCACTGATTTTCATTACAATTATTTATTAGATTTCGATTTCTCAACTGAGCGCCTGAGCGATGATTGCTTGATATTCATAGGAGTGACATATCTGTATCAAATGCAAGATTAATAGCCATGTCATCCAACGATTTCTGTAAATCTATTACTCGCTTTAAAATATTTGGCATTGAATTAAAGGGCAGATCTCTGTTCGTTAAAACTTGAATTTTTATTAAATAAATACTGAGTTTGTTTACTCACAAAAAATAATTTATTTCTTAAGAAGACTTAAGAAGAGCCACTAATCTGATGAACACTTGTTTTTTAACTGATCCGAGTCTTTCGTTATTTGATTTATTATATGATTAACGAATTAAATTTATTGATTAATTGTTCACAAGTGGAGACACTTTTTTACTTTAAAATACTTATAAAATATTAAATTTAGCAATAGTTGGTGTATAGGAATGGACACCAGTTATCACTCTTTACAATACTATTACGATGTCTTATGTTTTATGTAAACAATTTTAATGACAAAGAGTTCGAATGTCTTTCTCAGCCAACAACCCCTCCCCTACTAATAAGCAGGAATGCATATTCGATAAAAATACAATGTTATTTTACATATTGAGATTAAAATGATTGAAAAATGACACTGGTGGTTCTTATTCGATTAAAAGTATAATATATAACATTAGGGCTATATATTTGATGATAAATATAATGTATAATGTATGGGAATGAGCAAGCTCTTTACGGGAAGAGGGTCATCTCAGGTAGCCATCAGAGATCAAATATATATCTGTTTAATTTTTGCGTCCCTTTTCCCAAATGTGAGTGTTGGGCAATAAATCTATACTCCTTCTCTTTTTTGCATCCTTTTATAAATTGCTAACTTTATGATAAAATTGTGTCGAGAAACTCAAGAAATAGATGATAAGCACTAGAGTTTTAATTCGCCAAAGAGGTGAGGCTTAAGGTATCTGGATATTAATAGATTATTAAATTACCTATCTACATCTATTTTTAGCTTCAATGTTCAAGATAGAATGTAGAATATGACTTT
This sequence comes from Ceratozetes gracilis, assembly GCA_034694965.1. Lineage (NCBI taxonomy): Eukaryota > Metazoa > Arthropoda > Arachnida > Sarcoptiformes > Ceratozetidae > Ceratozetes > Ceratozetes gracilis. The sequence continues at coordinate 4,464 of JAQIWF010001930.1, forward strand.
AAGAAATATGCAAACCATAGAGACTGTAAGAGGTTGGTTGTGATAATTTCTCTCGTGGATGTTGGTTTAACAAGCTCACTTTTAACATCCATTAGCATAAACATGTGTGCGATTAGGAAAATAAGGATAAAACCTTAAGAATAGTGTGACTAATGAAGTCGACTGCCTGTTGCTAGAACTCAATGCAAGTATACTATTATATCCATTTAAATATGAATTTAGAGTCATTTCAATGATTGGGTTCGCCTCTCGTCGCCAAAAGTTATGAAACAAAAATAAAAGTTCTTTTTTGAACCCAAACCCATACAACCCATAGAGACTGTGAACACGTGTCGCATAATATTTATAATTTTTATAAATATTTTTCATTTAAGGAATATTCATGTTTTTAAACATTTCAATAATTCTGGTAATCATTTGAACTGAAGGCAAATGCAATCAATTATTTGATTCTGCATTTGCTTCAAATGTTTCGGTTATAAACTTTTGTTTATTATACGACAAATAGTTATTTGTTTGTAAATACACATAAAGTGACAGTTATTTAAATCCATTGAAATTCTGTTAATTCGATGCAAACGATTGCAAACATTTATTTTAGAAAAACATTATTCAACTGTTTGTTTCTCTTAAGTCAATATTTGAATTATTTTTATGTATTTTGACTTCTCATAGAAAATGATTGCAAAGGAACTCATAATTTGTTGGATTAGTTGAAGAAGTCTTCAAAAATAATAGAAAAAAGTTTTGGGAAAAAAGCAAAAACATTGACCCAAAAGCAAATTAAAAATACGGACTCTTTTTGCGATAGAAAACACCTTTTATTGTAAAAGTTTAGCCACAAATCAATTAATTGTTTATATCATCAAATGATGAAAACTGGTCCGAATGTTGAGACCCTTATTATTCATAAGTGAAAAAATTGCTTAATTGCACCACTTTTGAGGTTTTGAGGTCGTCCTTAAGATTGAACTATTAGTCGCCGGCCACAGAGTGGTGAGCGGCTCGACTGTTGGCGACGGCTGTGCGCAGTAGTAGTGGATGCCTTCAGATGAAGGAGGGATCAACACGTGTTACATATGAGCCAACAAATCATTTATATCACACAAAACTTTTCTCAACTATTCATTCAATGTTCAAAAGCACACAACTGTTACTTCACTCCAAAGATTGAATACTTTCTGCTTATCAATTGAAAAGTTTGCAAACTTAACTTGTTTATTCACTCCAATTGTCATCAATATATTCTGGCTTACAAGTGAATTGAGTTATTAAAATGACACAGTTATCCACTATCAAGATTCTTGTGTTGGGAGCAAAATGTGTTGGAAAAAGTGGTAAGTTCTCATAACTTTTTATACCTTGCTAACTAATTTTATATAACTCAGAAAATAGGGTAAATTTTTAACTTTACAAAATTAGATGATTTTCTGTCAATTACTTCATTTGATATTTTTAGGAATGAATATCATAAGAATATTCCCGGTTTTCTCAATCCTAAAAAGTTGTTTCAACACAAATGTGTGAAACTTTGACATAATGTGAGCAATAGTTGTATTAATGGAAACGATGAAATCACTGAAAAAGTTATTGAGATATTTTTAACTGTTATTTAAGGAAATTAATTAGATATCTTAAGTGATTAATTGCTAGTTCATTGATTAATTGGAATATATTTAAACCGGTCTAATTTTTTTGTGATTTACATTCGATCGAAAATAGTCTATCATTTTCTGACAGATCTATAGTGAGTTTTGCATTTATGTAATCTGATTAATGTGAAAAGTTGTAAGTGGACTGTCATTAATAATCTATGGCAGTATTGTCTCATTTATATCACTAGATATTCAATATTCCCAATCAATAATTATTAATTAATGATTTGTGCCAAAAATAATAGGCCTCTCCTCACAGGGGATGTCTGTGTCTAGAAATTGAGTCGACAGAAGACTCTCAAGTGTTTGAATATCAATGAGTATTATTTGAATCAAAGAAGCCCTTCATTCGGACACAATTGACTTTTTGTGCATTTGTTTCATTAGTTCTCTGATTGCAATATAATTGAAATGTTTAACGAAATGCATTTCAAGTGCAATGACTTTCTATTATATTTGTTTTGTCTGTGATTTTATCATTTGATTGACTCGATTCTGGGGTAAAGTTTAGTTCAATAGATTTCAATGACATGAGAATCAGTTATTAAGATTTTTTTATGGCAATCATTTTGTTAATAGTCTTGGCGTCAAATGTCCGCCAGAATTGTTTACATGTCTTTCAGAGAAGAAGATTTCAATGTTAGGCAATGAATGCAATCAAACACTTGTCTCACAATAAGCCTTTGGCTCATATCCTAAGACCTTGTCTTTGCCTACAGTTTGAGTCGACAAATGCTCTTCAAAAGTGACAAATAGTTATCTCTTTACAAACAGTTATTCACAACTCGTTTATAGTAAACTAACGAATGGCATAAAGATATCTACTTTTAAATAATTTGAATCTTGCAATCAAATTATTCAAAGTCTATTCATAATATGTTTATTACTATTTATATCAAAATTTACAATATTTTGATTAATTATTTTGTTTACATTTGAAGAAATACACAACAAATCTATAATAAAATTGAATTCTTTTATGGAAAGGAACTAAAATTGTTTTGTTTGCTTATTATTTCAAATTCGTGTAATCAAAAAGAAGTAAAATATTTTTAGAAACTGAGTCAATGCTTAGAAGTTATAATAAATATTTTGTATAATACCTGCAATGTTTTCAGAATATAAGTAAGGAACATTTTCAGATTCTATGTATTCTTTTTGTTGTATGTGTAAAATCCATTGAAATACAAGAATATTAAGGACTCTCTATAAGTGCACTTCTGTCACACCATTGAGGCAACACATGATTCAAAATCATGGGATTTAATCGATCGTTTCACTTTTGATTCGAGTGTTTTGAGTGATTTACCTTGTACAATCTATTGTCAAGTACTCCAAATAAAGACTATTTTCATAATTAGTTCTACAAATCATAAGTTAAAGTCAGTATTTGAATCACAAATGAGTCATTTGAAATGACTGATAATTGTAGTCAAAAATTGTTTAAACAATTAAGTTAACTATATTTTGATAAGGTTTTGGGTGTTTTGTGAATTTGCCCTTATTCCTTTATTATGATTTTCTTCACTTCCCGCCAAGTTGTCAACCTTGGCCATACCCTTTTTAAGAGCTCATTTAATCTCCAGGGAGGGAGAGAGAGAGAGAGATCTTGTTTTGAAGGGAAAGCCCTTCAGTTTATTAATTGGGAAAAATCTTCACTAAAAAAACAAATTCATTGACCTCTGAGTTAATAAAATAGTAGTAAACGAATGAAGTCTTCACTGAATTTGTTGAAAATAATCCCAAAGTTAAGCGTTAGTTAGCGTTCATTCCCTCTGCAAACCATTTTTTGATTTAAGGTTTGCGAATGATTTAGGATTACTAAAACTAAAGTAAAAACTTCCTAGTATCAATTCTCCATCAAATTGATCAAATCATTGCTGTCGGTCTTCCTTCATGTAATATATTGCACTTTCCCTCATTTTATGCTAATTTTTTATAAATTCACACAAATTGATAAAATCATGAGATTAATGAATTGCTAAACATTTTATTTCTCAATATGTTTCCTCGATTCTATTCATAGGATATCATTCTTTATTTGATTACTCCAATGAATTTTTGAATAATTTCATGAATGAATCATTTTTCTGTTAATATTCTAAAAAATAAAAATCTGTTTATTTCCTCATCTATTTTAAGCACCAATTCGTGCATTAATTTTGCGAAAATTTTTGTTTTTCCATAGAATAGTTGAAAATATTATCGAAACAAAAAACTATTTCCGATATTAACATAATATTGAAATTGAGTTCAATTTTGGTTTTCATTAATATATTTTCAGTGTATTATCGATAACTGAAAAAAAGATTAAGTGAAACATCTCTTCCCATAAAATGCCTTCCATTTGATGGAAAGACAGGACTTAATTATAAATATCGACAGCTTTTTTCACGCCTTGGCCTAAAGCAAAGTTGGAAGTGAGCCCCTGAGAGATGACAGTCTGAGTGCCATAACTTTATTGGCCGACACAGTCCTTGATCTACTTCTTGCATAAACACATATATCACGGATGTCTCCACAAAACTACTATTCTTTAGAGGAAAGTGTCATCGAATGAATGAAAAATGTATGGAATGTCAATAACGACCCTATTTTTAACCGATTGATAAACTCATATAAATTTAGATTCAAAAGAATAACAATATTTCAAATCTTTTCATTTATCGAGTCTTTTATGAATTAGTTTTGTTTTGCCGCAAATAAAATGAAAAATAACCCAAAAATACATTCAATTCTGTATTTGTATTAGAAATACAAAAAGAAATTTATTTTCTGAAAGCATTTCTATTGAATGAATATTTATTAGAAAAGATCGGAATTTTTCTCTTTTGAGCCCCTAATTGAGTTTTGGTGTAATTGTAATCAATCGAAGGCTGAATTCAAAATTTCCTCGTTTATAATTCTATTAAATAAAATATATTTTAAGCCAAATTTCCATTAATTCAGACGCATATCTTGAAATGGTTATGTTGTGGCTCTAAATACCCGCAGAGTTGGAATGAGCTTGGTTGCTTGTTTAGCCTACCACTGGAGCGGCTGTCAGAACGCCTGCAGCTCTAATTGATTCTGACATAAGCTATTAATGTCAAAGTTTCCAACAATTTGACAGAAAATCATGTGATTTAATCTACGAAAAAATTAATTTACTTCGAAAAGCAATAAAACATATGATATGATACAAGAAATATAGAGATAGAGAGAGATATTGTGTTACACTTTTCCAATAATTAATTTTCTTCTTCTCTTTACAGCAATAACCGTACGATTCCTAACAAAGAGATATATCGGAGAATATAAGTCAAACACAGGTAATCATAAATCATATGATAATTCAATGTCAAAACCTCGTTATTATAGGGAAGGCTTATATGAATACAGGCTTTCCTTCTGATTATATCTTTTATTAGATAATGCTTTTCATCATTCATTGCATAAAAAATTCATTTATTTACCAATAAATACACTTATCGTTAGAACTCCCAAAGCTTTTTGTAATACATTTTCCAAGAATATGTGTGAATAGAAGGGATGAGTTAACCATCAAATGAAAGAGGATATCGAAATTCAGTGCAAAGATTTACAAATATTTTGAAGATATAATTAATTCTCGCGAAAAAAATACTCAACTCTTACAAGAATTCTTCAAATATAAGAAAATATTTGGAGAAAAGTCATTAGAAGTCAAATCAGATCCTATCAAAGGGTTTATATTTTCGTGATATTTATTACCATTAATATAATGAGTTGTTCTTCTGCTCAATGTTTTTAATTACAAACATTCCAAACAATAATGAATTATGTTTTAAATGTTAACAATATATTAATTTTCAATACCAAAGGATGCAATCAAATAATTTATGCTAAAAATCGACTTAAAAAAATAAAACACAAAATATAATCCTTTTTGACCTTTATATTGGGATAAAGGTACTTTCAATTGTAATAAAAACAATTGCTATTACAAACATTTTTTGCTGTTTCTAAACAAAGTAGTTGTGATTTGTTTAAAAGCACTGTTTTTTTTAAAAAACGGTAGTGATTTTGATCGCAAATAGAACTGACAAACAAATTGATATTTTATTTGTGTAGTAAATATCATGAAAATAATCCCAACTTATTGTTCCCTTTAGTATATCTTGATTTGAAGCGCCGTTTCTGTAATTTAGCGAATTCCTAGTTATGATAGCAAAGTTAATGTAAAGGTATTTGTTTTTTGTACATGTACTCTTTTTAATCTTTAAAATCTTCCACTAAAAATATAA
>JAQIWF010001931.1:0-10365 GCA_034694965.1 Ceratozetes gracilis
TAAATTGTGATTTAAATCACATTTTATTTGTTTACAAACCAATGGTTGAGTCAAATGGTTGTCATCGAAACCAAAGGTTATTCATAGAAGACGTAAACATCTCTTCAATTGTAATCTTTCTTCTGAAGATAGCGCCACAAATACAGTGTTCTTGATAATTATTTTAATTATTCAATCACTTTCACCGACTTTCTTAATCTAATATTATATGATTTATTTGGAACTTTTTAATTTCAATTACAAATATGAACTTGGCAAAGTTGGTGGGAAGTCTGTTAATACTCTATTCCGGTTGGAGCGGGTAATCGACTTAATTAGAGTTGATTTAAGAATGAAAACAAATAAGAGACAAATTTGAATATATTCTTGCATTTGATTATTTCATTTATTATTCTGTTTGCGATGTTTTCAAATTAAGCAAACTTTTCACTCATCATAATTGAAAACTTGAGTGACTTTTGGGCACAGAATTAGCATTTTTTTTTAATTCGAGCCACTCTTTCATAACAATTACTTTTGGATTAATAACTCTTTCGATGTATTTCTAAACGAGAGATGAATACCAATGAAGTGAACCATAATTTGAATGCCTAAGTGTTGGGAATAATTTGAAACTGGAATTAATCAAAATTATCGATAATTTTATTGATAGATGAGATTGAGAATTGAAAATTTGATCTTTTGATTGAAAAGTCAACTCTTAATTACAATAATTACATGTCTTTTGATAGAATTGTGTGAATAACTGGCGATAACTCATAATAAATATTATTATAATAACAATGAATTAGTATTTAATAATAGGATCTCATTATTCGTATTGACTTTTATTCTGTTTATTCTCTCCTTTAATATCAATAATCTATTTGAGTCTTAATATGCAATAAACTGTAAGCCAGGGCTTCCTTGAGTGAGGAACAGTCACTGTTGGGCACAGTTATCTTTAAGCACTTCTGTATTGATCGATGAGATGGCAGAAGAATATATGAGACGAGAAGTATAGTAATAAAGTCACAGATGATGTCCATTACGAATGGATGTGATGTATGGCTCTATGACCTTATGTCACACAAGAGGAGAGCCACACATTTTTCTTGAGCATTGTTTACAACGATTTGTGGTTTTCTTCAAAATATAAATTAGTTTTTTTGGTCTAAGCTTTGATTCTAAAGGGCTATCGGTGGCTATAGTGGTGATCAACAATAGGCTATTCCTCCAGAGTTGGAGTTAGCACTGGCCTTAGACCCCTTTCGCGATGAAGGCTTAGACGTATCGCCGGAAGTACGTCTTTTGGTTATGGTGTGAACCTGAGGGTGAGCACCGGTTATGGAATCCACTGTTACCGCTGTGTTTGTTGTCTGAATGGGACCGGCATTAGAGGGATTGGTGGCATTACTGGTAATTATTGATGCGCTCGTAGTACTACTACTGCTGTTTGTCGTAATAATTGGCGATTTATCGCTAGGATTAACATTAGGCACACTCTGTGTGGCGGCAGTCGATGTTGTGGTTGTGCTGTGAATGCATTTAACATTCGGGACGGCATTCATTCCATAGCTCTTCTCGTTAAGCGATCCTTCGTTTGGAGAGAAAGCAAATAAACGGATGAGAAATGACTCAAAATTGCGAGACTTTATTATTCATGTGATTCGCATCTTATTGTCAATTCTGTTGTCACACAATTGTGTCACCATTTTTAGATCCAATTACAAGAACAGACTTCACAATAAGTCAACCGTTCAATACATCCCTTCCATTGATTTTCCAAACAATTTCAATAAATGTAATCAAATATTATATTCATTCTTTTTATTATTTAGATGAACCTACCTTGCTCATTCTATATTCATTGCCTAAGGCTTATTATTTGTTTGGGGATTCAAATTAGATTCTTTGTCAAACTGGACACCACTTTCACTCTATGGCATTCAATGATACTTTATATCCATTAATTCAATTTAGTTAAGACATTTTAAACTTGTTAGTTTTGATAGCAGTTATCTAATTTTCAATACTCTTGGGATAACTGCAGGAATGGTTTTCAAAGTCAGGAATAAGGCTTTTTGCCCAAAATCTGATTTAAATCTGACCAAATTCACGACAGTATCTCTTCATAGAAATAATGTTATATTTTGTAAAACTCGGGGGAATTTTGCAAAATTCGTTTTCATGCAATTATTATCAGAAAACATTTCCCAAGACATCACTGAATGACTTTGTGGTTAATTATGTGAGAGTTTTAAGGAAAGTATCGACAAATTGGTGTTAACCCGAGGCCCTACACTCCTGACAGGGACTGACCACACATTGAGTTCATTATTCACAAGTTGTATATCAGTTAATGATCTCAAGACCATAACTAATGATAGAAAGGCCTCCGGAATAGTGATCGCAACCCATTTGAGTGGTTCTCACATTACTGTGAGGACTGGTATATCAGTGAAGATCAATAACGACCTATTCCTAACCTATTCTGACCTGATATTGGATTTACTTCTGATCTGATTTTTATTATAAATGGAGTGAATTTCTATTGATATCAGATGTGATTCGAGTATTGAATGCAATGTTATATACGATTGAATTACATCTAAAGAAATGAAATAAATTCCTATAAAACTCATACAAAAGAAAAGAAATATCGCTTTTCAGTGATTTTTGTGATCATATTGTGAGTAAAATCATTGGATTTGAAGAGAATTACAACTCTTGAGACACAATTGTGTGCATAAGTGACAAAATTGGGGTAATTTGTAAATTTAATTAATACCTGGCTTAGAGCCCATGTCGTAAGAAATTTTGATTGCATTCATTCTCCTATTCATAGCCGCCTGAGAGCCGGTGCCGCTCTTCAAGTTGTCATTCATGGGGTTCAAGGGGTCATTCTCTGTGGGCACATTACACACTCGTCTCCTTTGTCTAGGTAACTTTTCACGAGCCTGAGTGTGTGAGTAAAACATTGTGAAGTTGGACACAATGACGGGCACAGGTAGAGCTATCGTTAATACACCAGCCAGTGCACAGAGCGCACCAACCAACATTCCTGCATAGGTTCGAGGCACCATATCACCTTGACAAATTAAGCAAATTAAATTAGCTTTAATGCAATTATAAAACTTAATGGATGAGTACCATATCCGACAGTAGTCATGGTGACAATAGCCCACCACAAGCCCTCGGGAATACTTTTGAAGTCGTTCCTGGGGTTTGCCTGAAGACGTTCGGCATAATAGACGAGAGACGCGAATATAACGATACCCAACACGAGAAAGAAGACCAATAAAAACAATTCCTTAGCACTGGCTTTGAAAGTGTGAACTAATATCTTAAGACCCCTGGAATGACGGGTCAGCTTAAAGAGTCTTAATATACGTATTATACTGAAGAAGTCCAGTATATCAGCGTTTTCCATATCATCGGTCAATCGCTGGAGTATCATATCTGAGTAGAATGACATGGTTGCAATGAAGTCTATCACGTTTATCATATCCCGAACAAAATCTAATTTACTCGGAGACACCTAAACAACACAATTACGATATAATCATTAGAATCAAGAGTTTTACTCAATTGCTTCTCAATGAGACACGACTTGTGCTTTAATACAACCCATTCTGTTAGCGCTCACACTATTCTGAGCCCTCAGTCAATGAATTTTCATTAAATGGCTTTCAAATGACATTTTGGTTCTATTAAGTTCTCAGTTTATTATTTAAAAATTTCATTAATGAATGTAATCCTTGAGTTAAATTTAAAGCTAATGCTTTTAATTCCTAATTAATATTCATGCTGAGCTCTCTGCAGGATAACTTCAAAAACAAGAGAAAATTATTTGATCCACAAATCATCTTGGATAAACAACCAAGGCTCAATACTCGTTATTATGCATTTCAAATTGATCGAGTGCTTATTTTTGCAAATGCCCAGCTATATTGATTTGGTTTAGAGCTGATGGTGATCAGGGTCCTGATAGGGATTGGCTCATTGGGGTGTGCTTTATTTTAAAGTTCAAAGGATCAAATTCGATATATTCGACAATTTAATGCTTTAATAAAAGCTTATTTAATATTTAAATTTATAGCAATAAAATTCTTATGCATTGAATTCTGTGTTTTAGACCATTAATTCAAGAATTGCCAAAAATATTAACCAAAATATAAGAAGAAAGCAATTTGAAGAATCAAATTACAGGTAATTTGCATTCAAATTGAATAATCTGTGTAATGACTGTAAGGAGGACTCATTTTATTGAATTTGGGGAATAATGGGTGCATTTTACAGAAAACTTACAACAAATCTCATGGCTATTTCAAATGAGAACCAGGCGTTGCATATGCTCTCAATGTAATAGAAGGCCTCGTGAGCATCAGTCTTGAATTTGTCGAGTGTCCACGTTGTTGTGTTGAGATGGGTGTGCACTGTCTTGTTCAATATGACCGGCACTCGCATATTCGGGTGAGTTTTCAAACAAAATGAAAATATTGATACACATATGAAAAATACTGATATCACAGCCACCACCTGATGCCCAATCATATAAGAGACAAATAAATACATTACTTTCATGTTATATCTCACTAATCAGATAATCATGATAAATTCAATTATGTAAAATCAAATGAGTTTTCTAAACAAACTAGACTTGCTCATTGTCATTGTGGCAACTTTTAACATAGATTACAGTAATATATTAATAGTGTTTTGAATGTATAATTCATTGGATTAAATATGAACCTTGATAAGTTTATGTGAATTTCTCAAATGATATATGTCTCACATATTTTATTATTTATCTCAAATACTAATCTCATGAATGAGTTGTGCTTTAAATACATTGTATTGAATGATAAATCTTTTGCCGAATATATTAATTCATGAGATTATGTGATCATAAAAAATGTTGAGAAAAATGAAATATAATATAAAAGTCTAACGACTCGTGGATTTGGATTATATTCCACACAAAGAAAGGGATCGATAAAAGTGTGAATGAATTTTCATATTTTAATATTTCTCTTTTAAAATTCAGATCAAAGGCTTGACTTTTATTTTTTAGTATAAAGTTTTTGTTTCACTAAAGCATTAAAAATAGATCAAAATATTTGTATTCTAGCAAAATATTTTTAAAGCATTTTTTATCCCTTTAAAATTCCCCTTGATTAAAAAATTTCTCCTCTCCCTTAATATTTCCTCACTTATATTGAATTCGGAAATTAAATTTCAGAAATTTCTGCATTACATCAGAACATTGAAAGGAATGCCGTCTAAACAGAGAATAATTATTGTATTGTTTGCAATAATAGTGGAGTTTTGCAAAATGTAAACCCATTTATCATTTTTAATGATAGACTTAAAGCGAGTCCAATATTATTGAGTTTAGTCGGCGTTCACTACATTTTCCTATTGAATGCATTTAATGAAATTACGATCACATTTGTGTCGATCATAACTAATCCGTCGACTATTTGGATGAATGACTGCTCATTAGAACTCAATTATTCAAAGCCTGTGTTAATGGACTGAATTTTATTTGAACTGAGCTCCAGTCAAATATTCCTGAGCTTAACATAGCACTACAGAGATGAACAGTAAAAGGGTTGAATGGTTATACTTGGTAATCAATGGTAATCACTTAATTCATATTCATTTAATCGATTCATTGTAATTATTCTGTCATTTCAGGTATCCAAACCATTCTGGTAGTCTTTCCTCACATTCCTTTGGACAGGTCTTCCATTTGTTTGAACGGATTGTTTCAATAAATTATTGATTGTATGACTGTATGGCTGTCCCTTCTTAGGGATTACTGGAAACAAATTATTGGCTTTCGGTCACTATTTGGTCAAAAAATGTAGAAAAAATGGTGTAATGATAAACGATTGGGAATAATGTATGTCTCGACAGCGCCCGACAGCGCACGAAAATCTATTAATATCTCATTTCAAACATTTATCTAATTCTGAGTCAACTTTTCGATTGAGTAAAAGCGAGCAAAAAATGTTTGAATCAAAGATTAGTTGATTGGATGAGCGCTGGTATGAGCCCAGGGAAGGCATTAACAATTTAAATTAATGCCATTATCATAGCCTCTTCTAATGACTTGATGGCACTTCTTATACAATATTGAACAGGTCTTATGTGTTGTGCCATAAGATAATCAAAAATCAATACCGAAACCAAACATTACTTTCTTATTCGGATATTTATTTAGTTTTCCGTAATAAGTGATATCTTGAGAATAATTGAGTAATACTTTTGTGTGTTATTTGTTGCGATAGTGGACTCCAACCAAAACATTTGTGCCTCAATTCGGGTTCATTTGGATATCAGTGTAATTAACCCAATATTTTGCCGCTAAGGAAATGACTTCACTTATCAGCCAAACATTTTAGGACTCAAGTCGTGTGAAAAATCCGATTTTTCGCAAATAACTTACAAAATTTAATAAAATATTTGATATTTTTTGGTAATTATTTTTCACATTTGAGTGAATTATTTGTTAAACTAATGTTACGTTACTTTTAGTCAAAAACAAATCAGTTTTTGGTTTAATGTTCTAAAAGAACAACTAAACAGTCATTTGAAGCCAATTCGAGTGAAAATATAGCCTTTCTTTCTTAAAAGAAATGATATTTTTTCTGCAAGAATAGTATAAAATACTTGACTGTTTCATTCTCTCCCTCAGGATTCTTGGGAGGACCAAGGTTCTACAAATAGGGCAAAAAGTTACTGGAAAATAAATGAGTGATTTTGGAATTTGATAAAAATCTTAATGAGAAAAGTTTTGATAAGCTATGCCAAAGATTTGCTCTTGGTGAATTAAATGACAAATTCTTGATGGAAATACAAAGACATTCCTTGGCCATACCTAATGGTGTTCTCGATTTTTCTTAGCGGCAAATAATTTATTTGAAAGAATAAAATATTTTAGTTCTCTCTTATCTGAAATTAATTCTATGGAAATAATGTGAATCAAATCACAACATATTTTCTCAAATGATTTGCATTTTTCCCTTCACTACAGAAGAAATCACTTTTGGAATCGCTTTCAGAAGACATTCAAATACTTGTCTTTCAATTTAATCTTTAATATCGAAACTCAATTTATGTGTAAATCAAAGGCTTTTTATTCAAATTCGTGGACTTTGTTTCGTGAGATTTCTATTCCTAATTCCTTTCAAAATTGGGAAATTTAAGGGAAATTTTGAAACAAATTGAATTCACATTGAATTTACTCGATGTGACTTTTAGTTTGACTGAAGAGCAAGGTTCTTCCATTAAAAACTTGATTACTCCTTTAAATCCCAATTTATTTTAATTGGTTTTTCGCATTTTTGGCGAAAAGTTTGTGGACTTAAACTTCGAGAAAGAGATTTAAAAGTTTGATAGCAAAGTCTGAGATCGATATTTGTCTGAATTTGATGGAAGACCTGAAAGTCTACTGGTTTTCCCAAACCGTTCCCTTCCATAGCTAATGATGTGCTTCAATATAAGACTGAATTGGTTTTGAAAATAACACTTCTTTTTCATATTTGATTGAAATATGCATTTCAAGTCTGAATATATTAAAGACATATTCAGAGGAAATTCATTTAAACCGAACTGTCGTCTCATTTAAGAGTAAAACCACTTTTTTTTGACAAATATGACAAATATTTTCCAAAGTTTGGGATATTTTATCGATTGGTTCCAATTTTGAATCACATTTGGTTTAACCAAAGATTAATTACTTTCCAAGAAAATGAATGTTAATTAAACACTAAATGTTTGCTGAAATGATTTTAAACTAAAAATGAATTAAATTATGCATATATTGGATGAATAAATGCAATATTTATGAAGGATTTGCAAAAAAATGATAAATTATTCTCAAGGGATGCCCTCTTTGAGTGATATGATTTGGTTTTGTGCTCTCTCCTAATCAACAAAAAGGCTATCAATATATTTATTTCCATAATTCAATCGGAATTTAATATAATCTTGTGTTCGACAGTGATGACCAAGTTTATCGATCGACTAGTTTAGAGGAAATCCTCGAATATTTATTTTCTAACAGATCTCTATGTTTTGAATATATTCTGAGCGTTTCGTTTCAATGGGGTGTTTACCTATTTGTCACAAACGTGAATAAATTGAGCATGATAATGATCAAGAACAATGATTATTGATTAGTAGTGTTCAAACCACAAACATTTTGAGGACGGGTTTTAAATAATTTGCTTCAATTTCTGTCCAAAACATGTCTCAATAGAAATGTATAAAAATAGATAAAATGTTTTACAAAAAGAGATATTTTGCGTATAAGTGGATAAAATCATTGTATGAATGGTTTTGACGACAAACAGATGTTTCGCTCACAAAATGCTTAATTTTAAATACATTTTGTATATATTTATGATAAGAAATGCAAAGAAATGAAACCCAACTCTCATTCGCAAAATTTAGGAAATTATAGACATTTTCTGTATTTGTGTTCAAAAAGTTTTCACACCTTTTCAATACATTTGAGATATTTCTGAAAATTTTTGATAAGTAATTCAATATTTAGGTATTGAATGAACACAATCTTTGGACATTATTATTGGCTTTACACCAAGGTAGATAAAATTTGATACAGTCAAACACAATTAGGACAGACCCAGAGGTTATTTATAGTCAGTTTTGTAGTATTATTCTCGATATAATCAATCAATTTTTAGATATCCCAAAGGGTTTCTATTAAATGGTGTGACCGGTTGGGGTCAACCCATATAAAATCAAACCTATTTATGTTATGGAAAACCTATTTAAAATCTAGATTAAATACAAAATTGTAGTGGTACTTTCGAGCGATTCAACTTTGCCTAATTAACCAAGTTAACGTAAAGGTATTCAACATTTTAATGATGTGAGATTTGGTCGCATTGGAGTTATGTACTGAAGCTATAGATGACATTTTTAAGAAGTGTCACAAAAACATTGTATTTGATTGTATTTATTCTTGTTTACGAGTAGTGGTCTGTTATTACAAATATCCGGGGGGTATAATACTCTTATTTTGAGCTTGGTTGGATACTCTTCAAATTCTGAAAAAGTCTATCGAGGGTCCACTTCCCACATGGTTTTAACAAAATTATATTATATCTCCCCTGAGAGGGCTTACTTTGGGAACAATACTTATATTATAGTCATTGATATAATTGATTCCAAGAATTGAATTAGTTTTTAGAGAAAACACAATATCGTGATATCAATCAAAATGATGAGAAACTCAATGGTCTCTCCAATCTTGATATGCAATTCTATTGAACTACTGGTCTATTATTAGTTGACTTGATTTGGGTGTCATTCGGTGTGGTATTCAGTGCTCAGAGTGTCAGACAATGCGATATTTGATAGATTGCATGACTGGAAGACCAGAAATTAACATTTTCTTCTTTATCTCGCGATAGTCTATATTATACCGAATGTCAGACAAATCAACAAAAGATTCGCAATTTCTCAGACTTTCGCTGCAATACATATTGCTTTTTATCGAGTCAGCTGTGGAACTAATGAAATGAACATGTTCAGTCTGACACAAAAAGTTATTCATCCGTAAAAAGAAACTAATAGTGCTAGATTCTCTATTATTTATCACCTCGAGCTTTGTGTTCTTTTTATATTTAGGTCACAAATGATATGCAAATCAGGCGATGAATTAATAATTTTCTTATCTTTTAACTCATCATCTCTTTGATATTGTTTTCTCCATAAACTAATTATTGGATTTGAGCTTGATCATTTTATTAAAGAACTCAAAATAGAACGAATTTGTGGAGCAATTTTGGCTAGTTTTTATCCCTAGAAATTGCATGACCAGGATTCTCAGAATGAGAAATAAAATGTTAATGGATTTAAATTGTAAATTTTGATGAATGAGCAAGCATATATTGTATTCAATTTATGGAACCGTTTGTCGGACTGAAAATCGATTGAATTGTACTGAAAATGAAGGAATCAAAGGATTTGACAACAGGTATGGCATTCTTTGCCCATCCCTTGAATTTAATGAAATTTTGTAAATAATTTATTTCATGTATTTCTTCTTTTTTTGTATTTTATTCCAGTTTTGGGTTTCATTATATTTTGGATACAAAGTTGTGTTCATTTGTGAACTTAATTCGACTGCAGTTTTATTTATCCTTTTTTTGCCTCAAATATAATGCATTTCTCGTAACTGAAAATACATTATATTTACGCAAAACCTTTATATATATTAAATAAATTCAATTACTTTCGTTTGCCATTAGATTCAATCAATTTATTGCTTTTCCCATAAATATGGCGATTATTTTGAGAGCAAAAATCAGACAAAGAATTTGAAATTTCTTCCATCAGTTCATT
>JAQIWF010001932.1:0-10364 GCA_034694965.1 Ceratozetes gracilis
CTCTCTCTAAAAGTAATTGTTATCAAAATAGATGAGAAGGAATTGATTGTTCCCTATGAGGGAAGTACTGATTTCATATTAGTGGCTGTACTACAGTCCCATCCGGTGACCATTCCCTGCAAATCTACAAATTCGAGGGCAAAGGTTTCGCTTTGGAAATCGACAGTTTATAAGGAAGTTATTGTAAACAATACTCTTGGCATAAGTTTTAATCCAAAGAAAGGCTATCACTTCGAGTACCCGCGTTGGGACTCAGAGAACAGTATTCTTGAGTGCAAAGTCGAATTGGACGGAATGGAACAGAGCTCTCAAATACACATTCACTGGTCAAGTAAGCCTTCGTTATGTTTTCACTAAATAAGCAAGATGATAATTTTTAAGAAATAATTGCTTAAATTTTTATATCACGTATCATTTAACTTTAACCTTGACATTCAAATTTCATAGGAAAAGAGTGGGCTTTTAAAACTACGCTAGCATAAAATAAGGTTTTGAGTTCAAATTCACTATAAATGGAAAAACTAACCTAGTTTAAGGAAGCATAGCTGTGAATGATCATATAGGAATTTCCTCCTAAATGAACAGGATCATACAAAAATGCATTAAAGCATCACATGATAATTAATTATTGATAATTGAATTTATGATTTATTTGTTAAACAGTATTACCGAACGAATTATATCCACTGATAGACGACAGTCAGGCGAAGAATGTATTCCTTAACAGAACCTTCACATTGAGGTGTTTTGTTCACATAGACCTCGGGGTTATAATCTACATGAGTTGGGAGGTTCCTAACAGTAAAGTGAGATTTGATTAAAGCATTTCTTTATAATTAAAATAATTTTCACAATAATAAGAGCGGAAGAGTGACTGAAACTCAACCCGAAACACATCGGATAGAATTAAAGGGCAATAGTTATGACACGGTGTCAACAAACCTAACTGTGACCAGTGCTCAAAAGAAAGATGAGGGTACCTATTATTGCAATATCACTGATGTCAGAGGAAGGGTATTCAGTGCTTCCAAAAAGATTACAGTCTATGGTATGTCATATGATTAGAAAATTAAAATAAAAGTAATGTTAATTAAATTAGAAAACGGGTTACCCCCGGCTTTTGTCAACTTTTCGATGGACATCGATAATAGCAAACCTCTAATACTGAATGTGGGAGAAATGGTCCGCTTTGTTGTAAGCGTTGAGGTCTTCCCCGACTTTGATTCCGTTCAACTCTTTTGGTTTAAAAACGATGTTTTAATAGAAAAATTTAACAAACATTACATAACAAATATGACTACTCTAAAAGCGGACGGCCCTTACCACCAGGCATTCCTTACAATTCAAACCATTGATGTTGAGGACAGTGCCACTTATATGCTGGTCAGTAATCACTTCACTGAATCCATCTTTTAATCGATTGTCAATATATTTAACAGTTGGGAAACACAAGTGATATGACGACAAATATAACAATGCATTTATTAGTGAGAGGTTTACCCGCTATTAATATGGTTAATGTCGTCGCCTTCTATGAAGTCAATAAATCATATGAATTGGAATGTGTGGCCACCAGTTATCCCAAGTCTATGGTTTGGTGGAAGTGGTTCTCATGTCAATCATCTGAAGAATGTGTACCAACTGCTAGAGAGTCCGATTGGATTAATATCAGTCATGAATGGAATTCTAGTCTGTTATCAAACAGCGAACACCTTTTCCAACCGTATTTAAGCCAAGAATATTTGAGTCAAGTGAGTCTTCAAGTGACAGCCAACCAAACCGGTGCCTACAGTTGTTTTGCCACAAATGATAACAAAACTATTGTTCGCAAACAGATCTCATTTATTGTTACAGGTATTCAAAATAATCAATTGAAGCAAGTACATTTAATAAGTTGTGTAATTTAAGATGCCATCAATGGGTTTTCTGTACTCTCTTCTACTGATGAGCCCACTGTTATGGATGACATAACCCTTACTTGTAAAGCCAGTATCTATAATTATACTAGCTTGAATTGGGTGCTCAGGCCTTTGGAGGACAGTGTAGATGATAATTACGTGGAGCATAATTTGACGGGTAATTCAATAAATTTCTCATAACTTATGGAATAACAGATTATTTCTTTTATTTATCAGATTTAATCGAGAGCTCAACAAAAGATGAATATTCGATGACTCTATCTATCAAATTGAAGCAAGTGCAAATTAATGATTCGGGAAAATATGTTTGCGAAGCCATTCCTAAAAACTTAGATAATGAAAAGCTCAGACATCATATAGAGTTCAAACTCGATATCAGAAGTATTTTTAATTATTATTAATATTTATATAATTCATGAATTCCTTAGACATAACAGCTCCGGCACTAATTGATTCAAATATGAAGGGAGAAGTGATTGAGAAGACCCCATACACTCAATTAGAGTTGCGATGTATGGTTAGTGGACGGCCTAAGCCTATGATCACATGGTATAGGGATAAGAAACCGTTTGTTGTCGATAACACTGGAATCAAATTAGAGGATCGCAATCAGAAATTGATTTTCACTCGAATACTCGATAAGGACTCAGGTCTTTATGAATGTGAGGCCACCAACAGAGGGGGCAAAGTGTGGAGAAGTGCCCGAATCAAAGTGGACAGTCACGACGAAATGCCCAATACCCTGACCACTGAAGAGGTTATCGTCTTTGTTCTGTTTGTTTTGGTCGGAACTATAATGATATTAATGGCTGTTTATATTGGAAAGAAAATAAGACAGGAAAGGGTCTGTTTTCATATTTTGTAAATGAGCATGATACTAATGACACTTACTTTTTTTAGAAGCAAAAGCGAGAACTGGACTTTTTCTCACATAATCTGTTCGAAACGGGACAGATAGAGATGTTTAACCCGGATATGCCTCTCGACGAACAAATTGAGTTATTGCCATACGATCCTCGGTATGAATTTCCCAAAGAACGTCTCAAATTGGGGCGCACATTAGGCCAGGGTGCTTTTGGAAGGGTTGTCAAAGCAGAAGCTATTGGTCTCGAAGATGGAGAGACTTCGTCTACAGTTGCCGTCAAAATGCTTAAGGGTTTGTAGTGAACCACTCTTTTAGTCACTCTTTCATTTGACAATTTTGTTGATAGAAAGGGCTGACATTAATCAAAGGAAGGCATTGATGGCTGAACTCAAAATTCTTATTCATTTGGGACGACATCTAAATATTGTCAATCTTTTGGGTGCCGTCACTAAAAACCTGGTAAAAGGAGAGCTTCTGGTTATTGTCGAGTATTGTCGATATGGAAATCTTCGACATTATTTGCTCGCATACAGAGACTCATACGTCAATCAACTGAATGCCGACACCGGACTAATCGACCCTTCAATCAAAACAGTGCAGAGCTCTAAGAAACAGTCGAGTGTTAAAAACGGAAAGAGTCCGGTCTATGAGAATGTGTTTGCGGCCAACGGTATAACAAACCCGAACTATACGGATATGATTACCACTATTGACACTAAGAAGGAGACCGTCCGCTACGCAGATATTTTGCATAACCAACAGAGCGGTAGTTATTCTAACGGTTACATTGCATCTGTCAATAGCAACGGTAATACCGAAATAGGTCAGGACTCTACTTCGGGCAATGGTTCCTGTGGCTATAGAGGGGAATCACATCACAAGAAGAATAAAGACAGAGTTGTCACCACTTGTGATCTCTTGTGTTTTGCCTTTCAATGTGCCCGAGGAATGCAGTATTTGGCTCATAGAAAGGTCTGTCCTTTACTTATCTTTAGAGACAAAATCTATAAGTGATTCGCACCAACAGCTCATTCATCGGGATTTGGCCGCAAGAAATGTATTACTCGCTGACGACAATATCGTTAAGATCTGTGACTTTGGTTTAGCAAAAGATGTCTATAAATACGATAATTATGTTAAGAAAAACGATGGACCCCTTCCTATCAAATGGATGGCTATCGAGTCAATTAGAGATAAAGTGTTCACTTCTAAGAGTGATGTAAATATCAAATCTATAGTAAAAGTTATTAATTATTAACATATTTTCATAGGTCTGGTCTTTCGGAGTCCTATTATACGAGTTCTTCACATTAGGGGGTAATCCCTATCCAGGCATTGAAATCGACGAAGAATTTTATAAACGACTTAAGGCCGGGTATCGAATGGAAAGACCAGATTTCGCTCCTAAAGAAATGTAAAACTTGTTGATTGAGTTTGTAACATTGTAACATACCATGTTCAATCTAGATATGAACTGATGAATCACTGCTGGAATGCGGAACCGAAAGACAGACCCGACTTTATGGAAGTGGCGGACATTATCGGAGCTCTACTGGAGTCAAACGTCAGACAAGTATATGATTAATGTCTCAGATTTTGTGGAGAAATACTTAATGTATTTTTTGATAGCATTACTTAGATCTGAACGATCCCTACCAAGAAATGAATGAACAAATACTCAATAATAATGATTATCTCCGCATGTCTTCAATGAACTCTTCATCTCGTAATGAACTAAATGGTGATTATCTTAATATGAAGGCTAATGGAGAGGAAAGCGAACGCAAATCAGATCCTATGAAACATTACGATAATTTGGGAGTCATTCGTCCGGTTGATGGCATCGGCCGGGTCCCAATAGAGCCCATGGAAGTGGTGCCTATGATTCAATTGGACACTTATGGGCAACGATATGATCAGAAGACTTGGGATCAAACAAATCATTCAAACGATTACCTAACTATGGATTCAAACAATTGCTTAATTGGTATGAATCAAAGCAATGGCCAAAACAATCATACCTACAACTCATCGGAATGCCTTCCGCCGCCATACAGTCATGTGACTCATGCCGTTTGAATTGTGCCTTATTTTAACTTATTTTATCATTTTTTACCATTTTATCAAATTTTCATTTTTATATTCAATTCTCAATCATTTTTCACTTGAAGTCATTTTTAGAGAATATTTATTAAAGAATTTGAAATTAAATGTGATTCAATCAATTACATTAATAATGTTCTTGGTCCATATTAGATATGGGTGGATCTATTATAGCGGTAGACTCTTCCAAAGTGCAGGATGAATGACATGAACCATAGATTTCTAAAGGATAATAAATAGCCGTTTGTGAAGTTAAGCCTGAGCCAGTACACCCATTCTGGTCATCTGCCTTATAAATTTGGACAGAGAACAAGTAGTTGCCATCACAGACCCCCTCCACTATATTACCACATGTTATGAATATAATATTTCCTAAACAAAATTAATCATATTTTGCGGACAATTAATATTAAGGCTATTCTGACCATTCATTGCTGCGGACACTACTGTTAGTTCATTGATAGTTAATTTGAGTGTTTGTCCGGAGAGCACAGCATAATATAAATACTGTTCGTTTGAAAATACAAATCCATTACACGTTTTATTTCCGATTGAATCGACGTTTTCAATGATTCGAGTGATAACTGATTCCTGACTGCACTTCAATACAGAGGTGTAATGGCTTTTGGTTTCCATAATCCGAGTAAATGCTGTAACAAATGAATGATCCTGGTTCATTTTCCAATTCAATGGTAAACTCACCAATATTTTGAACATTACTGGCGTCGGGGATAGCCTTCAGCAATACATCAGAAAGTGGATGGAATTGTGTTCGAGCACTACCAATGCTCAAAATAAATAAAATAATCAAGATCATTTCTAGATAGACTTGAATATCATTTAAAATATGATAATTCGGTTCATTAAACTCATAGTTCGTATGAACCAGATGCTTTGATTGATAAACTTGTTTTCAAAAATAGAAAATGTTTAATGTATATGCAAGTATATTTATTGCATGATTAATTTTTCCATTACCAGTTGTGGGATCATCGGTTATAACTTATAAGGAAGTTCCATTTAATGGAACAATAATAGATGACCAATTTCATTCAAAAAATCAAGTCAAAATTTAACCTTAATTAGTAAAAATTTTTAAATTAGCAAAATAAGACTTTTATTAAACAATATTGCCAAGTATAAATTTTTAAATTTAAAAAACTTAAAAGTGAATCAATAGTAAGGAAAGAACTTTGTTATCATGGTGATTTAATAAAATTGTTTTCATAATCTTGTCATAAACAAAAGTATTTATAGCCTAACAGGTGTGGTTTAAATGTTTACCAGTTCATTTCAAAAACATCATAAATATTATTATTATTACAAATTTAAACTATTCAAACAAATTAGAATTCTTTTATTCAATTATACTAATTATTTAAGTGAATGTATTAACATTAAGCATGGTAAACCAATTGTTTATTCTATTTTTGAATGTGAGTCTAATTTGCCTGGTGGAAATGGTGCATAATTTAGACTCTGATGTATTCAGATCAACTGTAAGTTCTATTAATAAATTAATTGATATCTAATTTAATTGAAATAAAGCCACAAATGATTAGATCGCGTGGTTTTATATCTGAGTCACACCGAGTGACCACTTCTGATGGATATGTTCTCAAATTCTTTCGAATAAGGAACCCATATAATCATGGTCCACTGAAACCTGTGCTAGTATTGCATGGTACTTTAGAGGCATCAGATGTATGGCTTATGTTAAGGTCCGGATATCTTAACGGAAGAATCTATACTGAAGACAACGGAGCTGTTATCAATGATTGTAAATCAAATCTAACTGGCACACTTGGTTTCACACTCTCTTCCTGTGGTTATGACGTTTGGCTTCTCAATGCCCGAGGAAATCAGTATTCGAATATGCATGTCAACCTAACCAATCTTGGTTAAGTATATTTTTGTCTTTTATCAACTATCTCTTTGTGTGATTTAAATATAAATTTTTCATTAATTTGAAACTGAATTATCTTGGTAGACCCCAAATATTGGGACTTCACGATAACAGAACAGGCATTGTATGACATTCCGGCCGTCCTTTCATATGTTTTACACAAAACTAATAGAAGTTAATATCAATGAAAATAAATTTAAATGCAATTAATTTTTATTGAAATTAAGGTTCAGTGGCTTTCATTGGATATTCTGAAGGAGCAGCACAAATGTGGGCTCTCTTATCATTGAGGCCAGAATATGAACAATATATCAAACCATTCATCTCAATAGGAACGGTAACCTCTTTACAGCACATCAATTCAGAGATCTTGAGACTCATTGGGACAACATTTGAACCGATAATACAGTTTGTATTAAATGATAAGAAACCAAAATGAGCAATTTGTTATATTTGCAGACACATCGTAGCTCCTGTCGGCTTAACCCCCACATTGGCTCAGGCTCTTAGCACTTTCCTATCAGTTAATAAAATTCTAAGTTATGCTTTTGCCACGATCTTTGAGTTTATTATCAATGATGATATGGAGCAATTAGACATGGTGATATTTATACTATTTTCCTATCATTTAAGGGTTATAAAGTATAACTTATACTTTAGGAAAGATTCCCCATGCATATTGGAAAAATATTGGCATTAACACCATTACGTGCGTGCCTTGCTCATATCTTTACTCAAACGATTCATGGATTTAGAAAATATGATTATGGCAGTATTAAGAACCAGGTCCTCTATAACCAGGCAGAACCACCTGAATATCCACTCGAAAACATAAGAAGTAAAAACATTGGAATAATATACGGTCTAAAAGATGTCACTTCTCTACAAGATATGCATATATTGATGCAAAGACTGAGAGGTATTTTTGTTACATTCTTAGTTTTAGGAATGAGCTTGTTGCTGACAAAGAGGGAATCAGTTTCGACAGCTCTCCCTTTTGTATTAAAATGTATTTTTATATTTTTTCAAATGACACTCAAGATATGAATACTTATCTCTTTCTTAAATATATTTATTTCAAAATAGTTGACAATATTTGACACATTAATCATTGTCTGTCTGTCTGACAGTTCCTCTCTTGGCATTTGAGACGATCTCGTGGTCTAATTGGAATCATTTCGACAATGTTTTAGCCAAAGACTCCAATATTTATTTGATGCCTCATATCATCAGATTATTAAAATATATGCAATAATATTCATTTTACTGCAATTTATTTCTATTCCTTTATCCCAGGAGTGGTCAAGGGGGTCTAGTCAAAATATTATAGATTTAACAGAATAACTTTAATGTTAAATCTATCAAGGTTTTCAAATTTTAGAGGTTATTTTTTAAAAATCATCCCTCCCTAGTATTAGATAAGCTTAATTGTCCCCGCCTTAATTTATTAATTCCAAGGTTGATTAAATGTAAATACTTCAAGGATTTATTAACTAAATGATAACATAGTTGTTTGTCTGCATACCTTTAGCTCAGATCAGTTCAAACTGTCTGCTAATAAAATTGATTAAACAATCTATTTAACAAGTTTAATATTTGAAATATGAATGCAAATCATTACAATCGTGTGAATAGACTTCAAATGAGAGATGGAAAAGAAATGATAAGTAGAATAAGCAAGGATTATGAAAACAGGTAAGTTATTTCAGACATATTTTAATACATATGAAAGTTTAACTTACAAGGAATAATCCCATGAGAAAAACGTCATATGCAGTTGAAATTATACTCATTCGAATCTTTATCAAGAGTAGATTTCAAAAATGTAAATTTTATCTGCGAATCGCCATGACCAAGTCCTTTTCTGAGGCCCGAAAGTTCCAAGAATAGAACGTGGAAATAAGATTTTGAAGATTAGTTTTTGAAACATGAGTTTTAAACTTTGGTGGATATTTGTTCAACAAGTAAGCACAATTTTAAAGTTCAATTTGAGACGAGTAGGTTTTGGTTTCGTCTCAAATAGTGGACAGTAGGCTGTCCGGAGACTAGTCTTTATTGATATTTGGTTTACATGATGTGCACAGAGTTATAATAAATAACTAACTAAGAGATACATGAGATATGCATTGCCTTAAATAGGTGTGAGGTGTCTGAGCGACACGTGAGGAGAGGCTATGAGTAGCCTATTCTGAGCGATAGGTGAGTCTTAATGAGACATAGAGATGAGCCATAAGTTGGAGGCTCTCAAATATTAATAAGTATTTTCAAATTAATAATTTATAAATCAAAAACTGATATTTATTATCGATGAAAATGTAATTATTTAATAATATTAAATTTTAATTATGAGCTTTTTGAATAAAATTGCAAAATTTTGAGATTATTTACCAAGACAAATTGTTTCACTAACATTTTTTTGAGATTTTAGCTCGGATAATTTGTTACAAAAAGGAAATTTTTATCAATTTTGCAAACGTGGATTTTTCTTATACTTAATTATAAACTGTAATATTAATCTGAAAATCCTTTCACTATTACGAGACAAATATTAAATATAATTTTGGCCAAGAAGTGGCTTTTGGTTCTTTTTGAGTTTTATTTTATTTTAACTTGTTAATAATAAACTTTTGATATAAGATTTATTCAAAGAAACAAAAATTTGCCAAAATATGAGTAGATACCAAAGATAACCTGGGGGAAAGGAGTCTCAATATAATAAATTTTAGCTCTTTTTAGAAACTATATTACACTGTAAAACTAAAACCAAATTTAATTCTCTTATTAAATAGCTAAATTTGCTAATTTTGCTAGAATTGCAAAAATAAACTTGGACACATAGTCAAGGTTATTGTCCTAAATTTTTAAAAATAATTGTTTTATATTATATTTATTTAAAAACTGTAAAATAAATCTGAAACCATTTTCAATATCACGATTCATTCATATAATTTAATCTTGGAAACAAGCCACAAAAACAATTATTTTTATTTTTAATTAAAGCTAATCAAGTTTAAATCAGTTATGGCCAAAAGTAGGGGGTTGAAAATTTGGCATTACCACACCATAGAGTCGATGTAAAACTTCCACTTTAAAATTTAAAAACTTTTCAAAGTCCCCCACTTAAAAGTATTGTAAAATTTCCCTCCTCATATGGAAGAGGTACCAAAAACCTCCCATCACTAAACCTTTTCTAGGGTCTGTCCAGAATAAATTTGAACGTGCAACTTTTAATAAATCAAATTTAATCTTTTCCTGGGAACTCCTGATTTAAATAGCCAAACCATTTTAATATTTATTTTGTTTAAGTAATATTTTTTAGGAATTTTAAAACTATTAGTGATAAAAAAAAAGGTAAATTATATATTTTTTTATTATCTAAATAGGGTTTAATTTTTTCACATTTTATTTATTATAAACTGTAAAATAAATCTGAATATGGTTTCAATATTCCGAGCCATACATTCAATGTAATGTTGGAAACGAATCCTATGATCTTTGATTTTTAATAGCATTTCGCAGGAAAAATGCTATAAATAATTTTGTCCCAGTGCGTGTCCCCCCCCCCCTACAC
>JAQIWF010001933.1:0-10360 GCA_034694965.1 Ceratozetes gracilis
CTCTCTCTCTCTCTCTCTCTCTCTCTCTCTCTCTCTCTCTCTCTCTCTTCAATGGCTTAAGAGAGCGTGAATTAAGTTGTTTTTAGACGCGATTTGTTATTTAAGTTTTACGTAAAGACAAGTTCAAGCGATGAGGAAGTGTTTGTCTTTCGCTTTCTTTTCTTTCTGATCATAAGTCGGATCAATAGAGCGTTTAAATCGATACTTAAGTCTATATTAAATTATTTGAATAATTGTGTCCCTGCTAATTGATAGGGTGATCAGCAATGCTGTAAATTACAGAATATATTAATCTACTTATTAACTGTTTTCATAATTAATCATTTGCTTTATTCGCTTGATTGACGCTCTTTGTCATTTTGTTATCAATTTTAAAGAAATTTCAATAAAGTCTTGACCTAGGATATTAGCAAGCTTATAATTAGATCGATTTCAATCTTATCTTGCCAAAAATGTCATTAAAAAGATCATAGATTATATCAATTTTATAAATAAATTGGAATATTATTAACATTTGTTAAACAATTTGTTTTACAGTCAGAAAAATAACAATAATTGAAATCAATTACTTAATTAAACAAGTTAATCGATCAAGGATAACAGTAATAATAAGAATACTTTTTTAAATAACATCTCTGACCCGGAACCTATAAAATTGGAGAATTAGATGAACAGCTCATTTCGAGAATCTTTACATATTTGACGATATTTTATAAGAAAAATCTCGACTTTTAATTGTATTCTTGTTTTTCATTCATTTAAATGATTTTTCTTTTAAAATATAATTTTTAATATATTTTAAATTAAATATCTGTTGAATCACTTTTGAGCCCCAATTTCAGTGAAAACAACAGATATTTAAATTTTGTTCAAAGAATTATTGATTAAAATATAAATACAATTATTTTTACATTTGTTTTGTTGAATACAATCAATAGTTTCGTTTTCAGAGTTAATAATTTACAAGTTTATGATATTTTACATGAATTAATGATAATGTTATTCATTGCGATCACTATCTGTGTGGATATTAATCGCTTTCGAAGTCAATTAACATTTAAAAACTCAATTTATTTAATTGATCATGATGATTTATGAATAATGAGCATGATATCGTTGTAATGAGCAGAACAATTTTGATAACTCAATGCAATATTTGGCTAAATCTGATTCAATTATTGAGAGAATTTAAAATAACCCTAGATTAATATAAATGACCAAGTCCTCCGAGAATATTTCATAATCAAATTTATGTTATTACCAAGCTCAGTTAGATTTAGCCCTAATCTGATATGTGAGTTAATTTTGAGCCAATTTGTATTTAAGCCTCTTATTGTCAATTTTTCACATTTCAAATCTCATTTCGGAGTCTATTCGAGTTCCTTTTAAGAGCTCTTTTGCCCATAAATTAAATTCTCGCGGTTTTATGGCTATTATCAGGAAATTAAGTCCATTTGACTTTATTTTCAATAAAAAGAACTCAAATGTGATTCACTTTACGTTGAGAAGAGAGAAGTTTCTTTGAAATTTCCCTCTTATACCCAGAGTAAACATTTCTAATGTTTTGAGAGTTTGAATATGAAACTCAATTTTTTGAAACTATATTTTAATAATATAAAGACTTTATAGAGTGATGTTTGATAGACGGGTCAAATTGAATTAATGTCAAACTCTTCCAAAACAGTCGAATCAAAAGCAAAATATCGCTCTTTTAGTGAATAACTTTTAAAACTCTTAAATCAATGAACATATAAATAAGAAGCATTCAAAAACAATCTTGCGCAATATATCCCAAATCATTTAGCATGCACTATTGCACTATTGAAAACCTATTCTCTTACTCTTCACTAATATTTACTGAATCTCAAAATCTTTTGCTTTAAAGAATAAATTTTGTAAATTTCGTACAATTTCTTATTGTTTGTTGACTTTGGGTTGTGCTTGCTCATAAGATTATTTGTTTTTAAATGCAGATCACATTTTGAGCATTTGTTGTATGAAAGCATAGAAATCATTGCGACATATATTTTGAAACTAAAACTTTCGACTTTAGTGTTTAAAAGAAAAAATGTCAAAAGAAATCCTCCGGAGTTTTACCAGAAATCAATAGCTTTTGTTTAAACAATTGCGACTCAAATCAAATCGTCTGTATCCGAGAAAAGAAGTTGAGTAAGCACAATTGATTACCTAATTGAACAAGTAATTGAATGGGGAAATCACTCCACATTCAAACCAAACTCATTTCTCTCACAAGTCACATTTGAGGTGTTCAAGATATATACCAGGTTACCTAAGGGCAAATTATGAGCCCAAAGCCACCTTGTTTCCGCGAAAATTTAGATAAATTCTCTGATTTAGAAAAAATAACAATAAGATTATCAACAGTTAAGAGATTAAACACAATTTTGACCAAAACTGTAAGACTTTCTAATCGAAGAATTAGGGCAATTCTGATTTGTATAACATGGTAATTTTTGACAGTGTTGTAACCTTGGCAAAATTAATTATTTAATTCGTTTTTTGACCCAAAAAGAATGTGTGAAAAGCGAAAATAATTTGCATTTAAATTATGGATTAATTTCTGCGATGATTATCACAAACGACAACACATTTAAGTGACTTTCGAATACATGAGTAGTCATACTCTGACCGGTGACTTGGGTTGAGATCTGTAGGCTTTCTTTCCCGACAACATCTTCTTGAATGCTGTCCTGAAATCTGGACTGAAAATTGTGTCTAAAGAAGAAACAAATAGTGAGTGGAAAAAGAGATAACATTTGTTTTCTTAGTGCGAGAAGTAGTGACTCAATAGTAGACAATACTTACAAACAATAGGATTGACACAACTGTTTATATAACCCAACCATAAAAAAATGTTAAGAACTATGTTTGGAAGATCGTCACGACATGACTCACAAAGAGGTAACAATAGAGCGACGATGAAGAATGGCAGCCAACAAATCACAAATAATCCTGCAATTAATACAATGCAGTGAGAAATGCCTTCAAACAAATCTGTGGATAAGTTTTACTTTTCATGATTTTCAACGATAGCATTGATTTTAACATTTCCTCAATTTTTATCAATCGATGAGGGAATTACCAAGACCATCATTTAAACTCTCAAAGGAACAAAGACTAATCCAAGCAATATATCTGACAACCATTTCATATAAACTGATTTATATAAAAAATGTCCTGGATTAAGTGGGATAGTTATAAAAGACTCGCTAATTAAAATTTTGCCTGAACCAACTGAGATTTCAATTTGAATAAAATTAGGCAGGATTTAAACTACCAAATTCTAATTTAAACCGAAGCAATAGGAAAGACTATTTTCCGGATTGTATTTCAAAGCAAAAATTAATCGTTTTCGATATGAGCCAAACCCACGCACAGCCTTATACCATATCATTAGGATTCAGATGGGAATCGCCTTTCTATTCCCAAACCCCCCGATTGAGACATCCTGATAATCATCGATGCAGTTTAAAAATTGATGGAATCCTAACGCAAACAGACCTGCATTTTAGGGATATTGGATATGAATGTGAGGACTGACCTCGACTTCTATCATAAATGGTATGGTTTTGGTTGTCTTTCATCGATTTTTGTGGAAAACTCTACTTTTATATTAAATATCGTTTGGTTTGAGTCAATAGAGTGTTGACAATCAGGACATAATTGTTTGTGAAAACAGAGTGTTGTGTATGTTTTGTGGCTCAGAAGCAAATGTCATTTGTCTTACCGGTAATGATTGCTAATGTTTTGGCTGCCTTTCGCTCCCTCTTGGCTTCGATGGACTCTCTCTGTTGTATTCTCTTCTTCGGTAATACATCCACTTTCGCACAGTCTCTCTCCACTACCGTAACGCTAAGCCCGTTATTATTAGTGGTCGTCGTCGTAGTCTTGTCCGGACTGGCGTTCGGCGACGATGTGGAGACTTCACTGGAAAAGTTAGTTACTAGTTCATTTGAAGGCACTGCTAAGCTTTTTGATGACCCAGATGCTTTTCTGAGCGCCAGCACAACTTTATTTCCCGGTTTTCTCCTAATTCGTTTTCGCGCCACCTATTCAATAAGCAAAAAGCATTATAACGACCAATTAATGTTAATAATTGATCATGCAACAAAATGCAACAAAATGTAATTCATTTGATAAAAACTACTAAATTTAGACTAATCTTAATCTCTTGAAAACATTAATTAGATTAATTGGTAAGATTGACAAAATTTAAATTGATACTTATTTTGGGCTTTAGTTAATCATGTAGATAATTGCAAGATTATTGAAATATTTGACATTTGCCTTCAATATTCTGACTTTATTGGTAATATGGGCTTAACTAACATAGAATTGCATTCATTATATTTAATGTGATTCTGAATGTCATCTCAAGTAAAGACTATATAATAATTCATTTGCATTCCCAACGGGACGACGACTCAATCAATAGGCAAAGTGAAAGAGTATTCACATTTTTTGTCCAAACTAGTAAGATCAAGCAACCTTTTTACCTGAAAAAGCGCTTTTTTCGTTAACGATACGCCATTAAAGTGTTTTTTAAAGCATTTCGATAACGATTTGCTTCACATTTCAATCAAAAGAATGTCTTATTATTAGTGATATACTGAAGACTTGGTTTTTCCATACTTTTCGTACAGATTATAATTAAATGCTTCTAGAGTTACATTAGTAATATTGAAACTCATTTACTTTTCTTTGATATTTAATATCTTGAGCCACTACTTAAGGAAGGGGTTACAGTGTGATAACGTGGACAGTACTGGAGCACAGGTGATCAGGGTCATATTATAAAATGAAATAAGTTCAATGAAACCGAAATGTTATTAACAAGTATTTTGTAGCAAAAGTTAATTAAATTAACTTTTAATGATAATTACAATTACCTGCAGTTTTTAAAAAAAATATTCATTAAAATCATTAAACAGAGATGTGCAAGATAGTAGCGGCTATCAAATTACCCTCAAGTATTTAAAGAATCTTAACATTAGTATTATGGACAGATAATATATCAGCCAGACCTCGGGGGAGGTGTAGCTTGGCAAAATATTCCTTTCTATGCTTAGGCTACCTTGTTCATCCTTGAAACCTTTTTTATATTTAAGATGAGTTATCAAAACTAATTTCATTGATTATAGCACCAGTAGAAAAGTTACTCAAAAATGAATTCAATAATGCCTGGAGTATTATTTTTACTAATTATTGCATGTTTATATTACAGCTCTAATTGTAATGGTCTTGAAGGATATGGTGAATCTGAAGACTCTGATGATCTTGGAGATTACGAATATGGAGAAGGTTCTGAGGAAAATAGCCAAGTTAATATTTCACTCGCAGGAACAGGTATGAAATAATCAATGTTAAATTAAGGATTTATTTTATTTTATTTTTTAGCCATAGAAGTTCCTTGTCAGCCACCCTGGCCTAACCCTCAAAGTCCACCTCCTATGTGCCTAGGTGGCAATAGAGATGTAAGGGTTGAATGTGGCTCACCATGTCCAAAAATATGCGGTCAACCACGTCCATTAGACTGCGTTTTTAGTTGCATGCCCAGGGTATGTGAGTGCAAAAAGCCTTTCCGAAGACGACTTTCAGATTGCAAGTGTGCCCGGCCTAAGAAATGTAATCTTGCTACTTATTAATTTAAATAGATGGTGTTTTTATGAAAATAAAATTTGAATATTAATTGATAAAATTAACTAATTAATTACTTTAATATTGCTAACATAAAATCTCTCATTAATTTAACTTGAATAATTTTGTTATTTGAATCTAGTTTATTAAAGCTTTGAGTGATTGTAAGAACATTTATTTAATGGATGAGTTGGTCCTTAAAATAAGCCATGAGTTCAATGAAATCCAAATGTTATTAACAAATGCTTTCAAACAAAAGATAATAATTGAGTTCATAATTGAATTGAGAACTCATCCAAAATAAGACCACATTTATTGAAAACAATGGTTAGAATTACAGAATATGATAGTATATATTCCACACTAACCTCCAAGTAAGACTTATCAATACACACCTGGTCACAACATTAATAGCAATTTCTAATAAAATGACATTTGAAGCAAATTAGCCAAGATGGCATCTAGCAGGTCTAGCCAAGAAAACATGATTTTCAAGTGGTTTTAAAACCTCGATACACCTGTCCATAGACGAAATGATAAGGTTTTTTTATGGAAAGTTTCTTGGCTAATCTCGGACTTCAGATAGGGGGAGGGAGGTTTCAGCAATACACTTTTCTATGGCTAACCCTGGTTTCTAAGGTTACATTAATAATAGTGAAACTTAATTATTTAACTTTGATTTTTCGACTTCTTGACTGCACAGGTGATAAGGGTTGTACAGTTAAAAAATTAAGTTTATGTTTCAACTTAACTAATTAATCCCTATATAAAGATTACACTAGCACTATTTGCCTTTAAATAGAGTAATCATAATAAAGGGATTATTTATTCAAGTTGAATAATCGACTTAATTTTTTGACTGTACCAGAGAACGAAAGACAGTTCCGGAGTCGACTGCTGTTTAAAACTTATTCTGTCCCACAAACAAACAATGAAAGTTTTTTCCGTATGCAACTATTTATAGCAAACTATGTTGTTGTACATTCTTAAGTACAAAGATAAGAACTTGTTCATTTTTCAGTCCATTATTTATCACGAATCTCCGGCTGATTATATTTGATAAGTTTCTGGTATATAATGAAAATATTTACTTAACTCTTGTTATTATTGTCTAACAAAATGAATTTAAAATTGATCTTGTTATTCTTGACCTTGGTGAGCTTTTCAGGTAAGAATATTTCCTATTTAATGTTAACAAGGTAAATATTTAATTAAAAATAACTTTCCACAAATAGTCTTAATTGAGAGCAGAAAAGAATGCATTGGACGGAAAGGGGTGGACACCACATACTGTGTTTGTAATGCCACATATTGTGATGATTTGGACGGCCTCTCAAAACAATTCAAAGGATCGGTACTCGTGTTTCAGACGAGCAAAAGTGGCGACAGATTTAAGGAAAGCAAACTTGAGTTCAGCAAAACTGTGAACCCATCGGACAGTCATATAGTGCTGACTATTGACAGAAACAAAAAACACCAGAAAATGGTGGGCATAGGGGCGGCCTTCACCGATGCGGCTGTCATTAATATCGACGCCCTTCCCATAGAGATGGCACAGCATGTGATCAAAGATTATTTTTCGCCCAATGGTATTGAATTCAGTGTCGCGCGGATACCCATCGCTGGCACAGACTTCTCAACCCGTGCCTACACTTATGATGACTCAACAACTGAAGACTTTGAGCTCAAAAATTGGAAACTCGCGGAAGAGGACACTAAACATAAAGTAGAAAATTATGTCTTGCTCATTTGAACATGTTTATTTTGTTCATTTAACCTTGTATAGATTCCAAACATTAAACTGGCACAAACTGTTTCGGCTCATAAATTGAAGTTTTTTGGAAGTCCGTGGGAAACACCAAAATGGCTGAATAATAAAACAGCACTGAAGACCCAGGGTGATAAACATTATCATACCTGGGCTAATTACTTTATAAAGTAAGTCAACATCTAGAGATGAGTAAGCTCAAGACAGTCTGAGGGAGAGGGAATAGAATCACGATATAACTGTTAGTTGAAATTTATTGTAAAAATTTTCCTTAAACTAGGAGGTTTTGTCCACCATGTTTATCCCTAATTTAAATATGACAGCTGCAAGTATTCTTAGAAGAATTTGATTAAATTATCAATTTAGATTCCTTGACGCCTATAAGGAACATGGTATTAATATCTGGGGCACAACTATGCAAAATGAGCCAATGAGCTTTTCTTCAATGAACTTCCTTGATGCAAAAGTTGAACGTGACTTTGTAAGCAAGCACCTTGGTCCTGCATTAGTTAAGGCAGGGTATACAAAGGACAAGTTCAATTTAATGGTATACGACGATGGAAGCACCAAAAACCCAGTTATACCGTATGTCGAAACAATTCTTGATAGTGACGCTCATAAATATGTTAATGGTTTGTATAGAATTAGTACTAGGTTAGCTTATAAATAAATAATCTTGTTCAAACAAGGAATTGCTTATCACTGCTATTTGGGCGGCAACTTAACGTGGATTGGTGAACTCCAGAAGAAGTATCCTGAACAGTTTTTTATGATGACAGAGTGTTGTCAACATTTTAGGCTTAACACACAACCACCCACTCATTCCACCCTGGGTGATTGGAACCAGGCCAAAGATTATATCAATGGCATTATGCATGTGAGTTACTTAAATAACCAGGTATTTTTTTATTCAAACTTATGACTATGCTAGGCTTTTAAAAACAATGTGGTCGGATGGACAGAATGGAACTTGGCATTAGATACCCTTGGTCATCCCAATAAGGATTTGAAGGCAGCGGACGCACCCGTTCTTATTGATTCACAAAAGAAGGAGTATTACAAAAATCCCAACTTTTATGGGTTGGGTCACTACAGTAAGTTTATAGCACCCGACTCGTACAGAGTGGAGATTGGAACAAGCAAAGTTGAGAATAACTTCGACTTCATTGCGTTTGAGAGACCTGACAACTCGACCACGGTCATTGTCTACAATTTTAGTAATAAACCCATAGATTTCGTGATAAATGACCCGAAAGAAGGAAAAACAGTAACAAAAATTGGTGTAAATACTGTTCAATCAATGATTTATTGGAATTGAAATTAACATGATTATTTGAATACAATTTCATATGATTAATGTTAATTGTTTATTTTAAAATTTAAATCTTAAATAAATTATATCTAGTTAAAATTTAATTTTTGAAATCAATTTGGTTGCACAACATTTTTGGTTGATTGCAATTTTTAAAGTTATCTGGGTTTTTAAGCGACCACCCATTTGTACAATATACCTCATCTAGATTGTCAACAAATGAATTTAACTTGATCCAATAATTTCTGCAATCTTGGCAATCTAAGCCAATATCGATTGAAAGTTTGTTCATATAACCTGGATAATTATCGTTATTACTTGAGAAAAATGTGTGAAATACTTTTTCATCAAGGTATGTTATATTTACACCAGTGATTTTGAGATAACCTAACCTTGGTGATTCAAATGCGTTCTCAGGTAAATTTATTATGTTTGAGAACTCGTTTGATTCAAGACCAAGGTTTATTTTTGGTCCTGGGATAGTCATATCAAATTTAAAAATACTTGCAGGTACATTTCTAATGTTTGTATCATTTATATTCAGTGATTCTAAATTGATCAAGGAATAAAATGGCCTCTCTCCGATTCTTGTTGTTTTTCCACCAGCGAGATCTAGGTGCTTTAAAGAATATTGATAACCCCTGGTCTTATAAAAAGCATAAGCAGGTACATCTGTAAAGTTATTGTTCTTGATAGCAATTGTTTCAATATATTTGAACTTGCTCAAGGCTGCATAAACAGATGTAGTCGAGCTCAGGATTGGATTATTCATTATTTGAATCTTGGTAGTTTCCATATCAGTTCTGTTGAACGCGTTAATGTTGATCTTGGTTAATTTTGAACATCTGTTGATCTCAATCTCCTCAAAGGTAAAGTCGGAGAATGTGTTGGCTTTAAGCTCTTGGATAGTATTTTCATCTTTCAAAGTGAACTTCTTTAAGTGTTTCTGTACCGTTACATTACTGAGCTTGCTAAATATATTAACAAGGTCTTTACCTTCATTCGCATCGCATAGTATTTCATCTCTTTTGCATGAACAAGGCGATAATAATTCCCACGGTGGACAAACTGTTAAAATATTTAAGGGAAAGAGCAGAAATGTTAACAAAATGAGCGTGCTCATTTTAAATACAAATTAGATTGATAAACTAAAAAATATCACTGTACTTGTTACTTCAATTTAAAACTACGTAATAATTTTGAATCAAATGCGGTAATATTAATATTTTATACTTGCAATAAAATAATTTCATTGTAACCAATGTTAAAATTCAAAGTTTAAAAGATTCAATTTAGATAATTAGTTCTACTCGACTATATCTCACTCAGGCACTATTTCTGGCAGTAATACCTTGATGCAAAGTAGTGATATTATGATATCTATATGAAATGATTTTTAAGATAAACATAATTTGAGATAGATATTTAAAATTAAATAGTTCAATTCTAGGTTATACTAACCATTGTGAGGCTTTTATCAACCTTGTTGATTTTGTACACCTCTGAGCGTAATATACACTGCAATAAATTCTTAAGATAAAAGTTTATAAGTAGATAACTTATATAATTATTCCATGACAACAAAGAGAGAGAGAGAGAGAGAGAGAGAGAGAGAGAGAGAG
>JAQIWF010001934.1:0-10356 GCA_034694965.1 Ceratozetes gracilis
ATCTGAGATTTCTAAAATAGAATTGCGATCAATATATGGATACTTTTGTGCAAAAATGTACTTGATGATAGAAAATAAGACTATCAGGTTTCTCAGTAAATCCAATCAATATTTAATGGCAAATAATGAATAGGATCTCAAATATCCCATTAATTTTGTCTAACACAATGTGATGAATATGAATCAATTTCATACCATAGTCCTTATTAGAATGAGCTTGGTCATCTTTGTCTTTTCAAATATTTGCATCCCTCACATTTCATGAATAAAGACTTTTGCAAGAAATTCTTTATAAACCATTGAAAAGAGTGAAGAAATTGAACTCCAAGTCATGCAATTGTGGTGAATGGTCTGACAATTAGTGGATATGGTGTAATAAGCTAGCACAAACGGTCTAATGAGTATAAATCTAATTTGAAATGACTTCAAAGTGTTCTTCTTTTTAATAAAAATAGAATTGAATGAAACGATTTGAGAATAAAAGTAATATAAGTCGCGATACGAAAAGAAAGAAACCAAAGAAACAATTCATTGAACTGAGTGTCGGCACATCATATCAGACATAATCCTCATATATATTGACAAATATCTGGATGAAAACGCATTCATTCATAAGAATCAGACGTTTGCGCAATTGTGCCCACACTTAGACAACAAGGAGTACTGAGTGATCACAAAACAGAGTACAGTTGTATAACCATTACATCAATATTTCTGTCGCATCTCTGGGATCGAGCGCTTAGTTTTTCACGTTTTCCTAATCACAACCAAATGTGACTTTGAAGGAGGCGTCCAAATGACTTGTAATTTCATTTTTATCAAATCATATTCATTTGGACTCTCGTGTATAGCTCTCAACCGATACCTCTCTCAAAGCAAATTCCGATAAGAATCCAGTGATATATTTGATTGGATTCTAGCAATCAGTTCGGGTCTAAAAACCTTTCCTCGATTACATTGTTTTCAAAGTATTCATTGTCTCAACTCATCAAATACCAAGTAAGAATACGAATCAGTTTATTTTTAGACCTCATTTTAAATTCAAATCGTTTTTATTTAAATATTTTTACTTTTGAATCATTTTCCAGATTGTAAATTCTAGAATTGTTGATAATTTGTAAAATTGTTTGTATCAAGTACAATTTCATAAATTGAATTTTATGTCATTTTTGTAAGAATTTTCAATTTAGAAATTAAATTATAATCAAATTACTTTCTACTTTCAACTAAAAGCTCTCAAATGAGAGAATATTTTAGTTTTTCTTTGAAATATGATATTAGAGTCAAAACATATGAGAGGATAATATTTTGTTTTTCAAAAACATGTATTTCGTCTGTAAGACGAGAAATGAGCAAAAATCTCATTAAATGTCTCGAAATCAGACATAAATGTCATTAATCATTGAATAGTAGTATTGCTTTTCATAATTTGCTTTTAATTTCCTCAGAATATTCTGCACTCAATTCAAAACATTTCCTTAACGTTATGTTTGGCATCGATTTGATTGTAAATCAGACTTCACTGTAAAGCACTTTACACTTACAGGTAAAATAGTAAATAGTTTATTTGTTTATTGATTAAATTATATTTATTCTTCCTTGTTTAATATTTCATCGATCAGAAGACTACATTAACCCGAATTATCGACTCTTCTCTGATAAATGACTGAAAGATGACTGCAATCCAAGTGAATGTTCGCCCGAAAAGAGCGTCGAGAAAGTCAGCCAACAGTTCCGCCAATATATCGGAGGAACAGATCGTTACCTCAACTGTGAGTCTTAATGAAGACTCGTTCATCACTTCCAACTCGAGCACATCCAACACAGCGACCAATTCCGGGAGCAGTTCCCGAAAAGCCAATAATGAGATCAAAAAAGCCCTTCAATTAAAAGTCGAAACAAAAGGTTTGTAAAAGAATTCATTTATTATATGGTTTAGAATATATGACTTATGCCTTGCGATTCTCAAAATGATCTATCACAAAAATCCTGTTAAATATCATATTTCAAAGGGTATTCGCATATTCTTTACATAAATATTCTGTATTCAAATGCTGTACGGAATCATTAATTTTATTCAAAAGAATCGATCGAAACAAATGACAGAATGAGGAAAACAACTGAAAAATTGTTTCAATTCTTTGTATATATAAATAATTGGCAAAAATTGTGACATTTGT
This sequence comes from Ceratozetes gracilis, assembly GCA_034694965.1. Taxonomy (NCBI): domain Eukaryota; kingdom Metazoa; phylum Arthropoda; class Arachnida; order Sarcoptiformes; family Ceratozetidae; genus Ceratozetes; species Ceratozetes gracilis. The sequence continues at coordinate 2,181 of JAQIWF010001934.1, forward strand.
GACAATTGATTGCCAAAAACTCTTCTCAATTGATGAAAGAATATTTGATTTTGATTTATGATTAAGTTTTTCTATTAATCGATATCATATTTCTATCCAAAGAGAGCCTTATATTTACCCTGTACAATTCTGTTTCCATACATCTATATATCTATATAAATGCAGTTCATTGAACCCGAAGTAGAAGCTCTTCAATATCTCTCTCATAGGAGAGCCTAACAACCAATCCGTTTATATATAGAGAGTTCTCTCTCTGCTCTCATCTCTTCTCTAACATCCAGAACCTTTTAAAAAATAGCTAATTCTAAGGAAAATTCTCTATTTCTCCTCTAAATCTCTTCCTCATTACTCAACTATTAATGAAAATATATAAATATTCGCAACACTTGATGTTTAATTGAGGAAAAGAAGAAAAAGAGTGAATAGATTCCTGCAAAAAGATAACATTTTATTGTCAGCTTTACATCCAATGAAGAGATCGATAAAAGAGATCTAAATTTAGTTTCTTTTGCTCTCATATCAAACCAACAAAATTCTCAATAAAATCTTTTTTAATTTACCCTTATTTTTGTTTAAAGAGAATTCAATTTCTATGATTTGAATTTTCAATACAATTGACTAAATAATTTGCATTCCTATTACTATCTTTTTATTTACAAAACACGGCTTTAATTATGGCCACACGAGACTCAAAATGTCAGAACATGACAAGTCAACAATAAGCTATGTATTGTATGAGAATTAACAAGATAACTAACTTGAACAGCTTTAATTCCCATCTGTTTTGTAAATGGAAAGGAGCAGACATTTTGTAATAAGAAGATAACGGTATTATTTGCGAATTTCTCCACAAAATTCAATTTTCAAAGTATTAAATTGAATTTGCAAGAATAAAATCGAATGAAATTTTAGGGTAATAGAAGGGATGGCTATTGTCGGCGACTTTAGGGAATATTTTAGATCAACAGCTATTTTAGATCAACAAAATTTTAGATCCAACAAAACACATTAATTTTGTATTGTATTCTCTGAGATGTTAGGAAACCCCCTAAAAATTACCTCCTTGCTTTGCTCTGCAAGGGGGAGGGTACCTATAATGTTATATTTTCTGTTTGGCGACAGGGGATTTCAAATTTTTTGCCGACCCCCTTCTTTGGTCAACCCTGGGTTATAGCTTATTTGAAAAAATGTTCATGTTAAGGTGCATGTTTACTCAATTAGGTTCTTTTATTTTTATATCTTGTGGCATATCATGCACATTTTAGAATCTAAGGCATGCCTTCAATTTAACATTCATTGCATTTAACTTTTATTTTTTGTCAAATATGACTCAATTGATTTAATCTAAAATTTGAAATTCAATTCAAAACAATACAAAAGACGTTTAAATAAATGTCATTCAATTTGAAGATAAATATCAGTCTTTAGATATTAAAGTCGACTAAAATACTCTTCAATTCTGTGTCTGAGATAAAAGTATTTTTCGATTAAAACAACAAAAGAGTAATTGATTTCGATTGACATTAAAGCGAATGCTTTTCTCATTTTCAAAATGCTTTTTGGTTTGACAGCAGAACTTTTGAGCCCAACTTTCTCTGTAATAAAAGACATGTTTTCGCTGAGCACTACATTTAATTAGTCTTTGTTTTGTTGGACTTCAATCAATCATTTGAAGCAATTGATTATTTTAGTGTTTAATCGCGAGAATACACTCCAGAGTTGTGCTGAAAGCCATTAATAAAAATCAATTTGGAATTCAAAACTTGTTAATTGAATTTTCAAAATCATAAGTTTAGCTCAATTTTCTTGTTTTTATGCCAACGATTGTAATTTCTTGAGAGTTGATAAGAAAATCGATTAGAATCTGATTATAGTATAGTTTTGGACCAATTCTTCATAAGAATATTCCCAAGGTGATCAAAATTCTTTGTTCACTAGTCTTTCGGCCAAATTATTTTCACATTAATCAATAATGCACTCCAAGTGTTCCCTTCAAGCCTGAGCTCATGTCCAGTGCTGGTCATTGACATACTCGTGATAATTCACATTGTAGCTTGCTCATGAGCATCCTCTGTAGGGCTTACTTAAAACTGAATATCCTTGGTTTAAATAATTTATTTCATGGTAATATCTTTGTTGCTGAGTAGGTCTGAGCTCAGGCTTATGTTCATCACTTGTTATGGAATTGATTTGATGAAATATGAGCATTCTAAATTACATTCTATACATAATTTATTAATAACCGAAAAAATTACATAAATATAAAAGTTTTCCGTTCATTGAATAATAAATGCACGGAATATGTTATACCATAATAACTCTGATTGTCCTATAATTTTATTTTTACTCTCATTTATAAATGCATTAATAATTGTATAAAAATTTATCGGAAAACTAACATTTGTTGGAAAGAAATGACTGAAACTCAGACTTTAGTCAAATCAGACACGCGTTTAGTCGTTGTGTTTCAAACAATACTTTTATGGCTTTTTGAACATTTCTTTTGAGGGATTTTTGTCAAAAACAGCTCCGAATGTACAATACTCAAAGGATTGGTTACTTTCGCTTCAGTGAAAGGGTTGAAAACTTAAACCAACAAAAAATAGTGGAAAGGGTTAGAAATAATGTTCAGCTGTTCTCCGCATAATAGACAGTAAATCATTCAAATAATATATTTTGAATACAATTTTTGTTATTCAGTTTCTGTTATAATCGTTTGTAAGCCTTTTCATTGAAATCTCTGCAAATCAATAGATTCCGTATTAAATGTCTCATTGAGTCTGCATTTGACTTGACTTTTGTCTGCAATTTTCCACACATTTCAATAGGTTTGGACTTAATTCAAACCAAGCGATGATTTAAAGCGGGGAATGAATTTTAGGAACTCTGAGAAAATCAATTAATGAGTTTATACTTAAATTAATGACTAAAAACTTAATGTTTCAAATCATAAACTCTGTTTAAATGGTGTTAAAGTTTGTCCATTTTGTTCATTAGTTTAATTGGTTTATAATATCTTCTCTTAAAAGTGATGGTAATTGACTGACGAAAAGCAAACCATAAATAAGAGAACTTTTGGTAAGAGCCAAATGATAGTGAAGTGATAGCCAAGTGATAGCCGAACCATTTTTCTTGATTTGTGTGAAACTCAAATATTTTCAATATAACACAAATTGTGTAAATCGAGTCGAAAGCACTGCAAATAGTTTTACACTATTTTTGCCCTCTTTTTGACAAATAATATTTGAATAACAAAAAGTTTTCTTTAGTTGTGAGCAAAACTCCACCACTGAGTGAATGAATAGAGAGAATAATCTGTGGATGAGTCCAAACATAGCAAATACTAATCCATATTTGAATTTCACGATACATATGTTGGGCAAAACTCCGTGTATTTTTGGAGTCTGTATTTAACAAGAAGTTGTTCACTATTTTCGACTACACCTGCACTCAAAGCACTTTCTCTTAATATCATTTTAAATGTCTGTCAAAATTGTTTTTCATTTCATTTTCATTTAGTCTTCTAAAACATATTCCGGTTCTGAATATAATCTATAATTTAATGTTGTTTTCGGATTTGTTGTGTACTTTCGACTCAATTACTCCAAAAAATAGGCAAACGTTGGCATAAAACCTATAATTATTTTCTGATTCTAATTATACAAAAGAAATTTATATAATATTTATTCAAAATTAAGAGAAACTAATAATTTATTTACAATTATAAGATGAAAGTAATAATAACTATATTAAGTAAAACTTTCCATAAATTAATTGGAGAAAACAAATGTAATTCAGAAGTTTATAGTAAGAAATGTCAAATCAATAATCGGTTCGTTTTTTGCTGTTAGTCTGAGAGAGACATTAGAAAACACTTGTGAACTGAAAGGTTCACTAAAAAGACAGGAAATTCATTATTCGTTAAGAAAACACAATCTTTTAGACAAACTCTATATTTTCTCGACAGTAGAGTTAAGTTTGAAAAAATCATAACCACTTCTAATCTCTTATTGAGAAGAGAGAACATTGAATCGAAAGCCAGTGAAATCATAACCCAAATAGTCGGCCCCCTATTAAAGCAAGTTTCCCAGTGGCCCCATATTTAAGATATAGCTCTGTTAACTGTATTTTAACTAATACTCGCATAATATAATGGTTGAGCATAAAAGAGGTCTCTCCGCCACTTCAAATCGGAAATAAAGTTTTTTCTCGTCCAAAATTGAGGCCAAGTTTGTCCTCATTTCGTGTCTTTCAAATACTCTTTACTACTTTCACTACTAATGACATACAATTCAAATCTCCCCTCAATTTTTTCGGGGCTAACTCTTTGCAAAATATGTTTTCTTTTTTGCTGTTAATTTGTTTGTTGTCAGAACTAGATCTCTACCAAAACTTTAATGTGTCCCTCGATTATCTCCTAATCCATTGTCTCATTTGTTGCCTAAAAAATGAAACCTCTTTTAAAGTCAAACAATTCGTAATTTTTTCCTTCTGTCACAACAATACAGACGACTAATTGAATGTTTGCTTTGATTTTCATATTATTCTGTTCGCAAACTTCCTGTCGAAAAGATATCAGTTTTCTAATGCATTTGCAATCAAATCGATATTTCCATCGCTTAGGATATCAATGATATGTATTTAATGGTAAAGATATTCTCAAATAAATTATTTAAAATATAGAAACTTATTTCCAAATCTCGAAACATATTAATAATTTGATAAATCGATAAAGTTTTGAATCGGAATAACCAGGAATTCCGTTTCAGTTTCATTCAAACCCTTTTAAATGAATCCTAATTTTTATTTCAATTTTGACTTTTGATAAGATTTAGTTAACGAGTCATTAAAAACGAGTCAATTGATTCAAACTTTAAGTTTACTTTACTTAAGACTTTGAATACACGATTGGATATACATTTGATTTAATTACTTGTAATTAAAGACAAAAATTTGTTTATCGGTATTTTAATCAGAGTTTAATTTTTACTTAAGTTCCCAAACTATCGATAGCTTTGAGATAACTATTGAGAGAAAATCATTTGAGTGGTATATGTGCGCCACAAACAACATATGTCGGCGCAAAACCTGATTTATTATTGATTAGTCGTCCAGTTTTACATAACGGGTCACAACTGTTATGAGAACGGCTAGAATTGGGAGACAAATAAAATAGGGCTCGAATTAGGCCGGATGTCAGCCAAAAGGAGAAATTGAAAAAGTGTTTCGTCTTCGGTGAGTCTGTGCTGAGCGGCACACACTTTCACCCAGTCTTGAAAAACTATAGTCTTCTCCCACTTGTCATCTGAATAGCATTTGAATTCAGTTTCCGTTCGATTTCTGAAAATAATATGCAAATCAATATATTCTGGTATACTTTGAATACCATTATAGCTGTTTGTATAACATTTCACTTTGCATTCAAACCTTTTTCTCAATGGGTTTTGCCTTTCATTTAGTTAAAAGTCTTTTCTCCTCGATTTTCGTATTATATTACAACAAGTCATAAGTATCGCTACATTTTTACTATTCTGTTCTCAGGTTATAAAATAGTATAAAAACTAAAAAACCAATTTTTCATACATTAAATGAGATTTTGGTTTATTATATAATCATTTCTATTGGCATAAGAAATGAACCTATGAACTAATTCACCATCCTAATTAATTCTCACATTATTTTATTATTGCTTTCACTTTTCTTTCTGTTTAACTCAAATACAACAGATTATAAAACGAAGAATCAATTATTCTGAGCAATAAATTGAATTTTGGCTTATTTTTGGAGTATGTTTTCGACACAATGTTTTTTAAACTAAAAGTTTTAATCAAAAGAAAAAACAATTTTAAGAATTCTGAGTCGATAATAGATTTTTCACTGTTTTGTTATTCTTGTGATGACTTCGAGAATATTTTCTTTTCTATTCTTAATATTGCTTTGAATCCAATTTTGAATTTCAAAATTTAACTCAAATTCATATCTCTTTTCTGCTGAATAGTATTCTTTCGAAAGTTTTCTTTTTATTTTTCACTAGGGCATCCCGATGTAGTTTTTTTTAATGGATTCATATTTACTATTTATAAGCAATTTTTAATATGCATGTATATCAGACTCCAGGCTCCCGGCAATGTGTCCTTAACTAATCTTTAATCCTTTGTTTAAATTAAGGAGACAACTTTGCCTGTATCTAAGTTTATAATTTTAAAATTTGATGTAGTTTGAGCCAGTCAAAACATTAAGGTTTTTATTCCGGAGGCGACATACATAAGTGAAGAGTTGACAAAAACCCGTTAATTGATTGGCTATCAATGTTAGCACTCTTCCTCAAAATGAAATGTTGCCACAAACTATTAATGAATAACAGATGCTTTCGATTAGGACAGACAAAATAACGTTCACTAAACAGATTCTGTTCTTCTGAAGTATATAGAAGTAGATAGAAGAAGAAAGAATATCAGTTCATTGACATATACTTTAATCCTGCAAAACATTTGTCTGTTACTTAAATATTGAATTAAGATTAGATGTGGATTAGTGGCTGGGATTTGATTGAGATCACTGCTAAATATTATGATTATGAAAAGAGTGCAATAGGTTGAGCCCGAAAGTGAAAGTACAGATTCTGAACCATATAAAAGTCGCAATAATTGTCTAAAATCATCACATTTTGACCACAACTCTCTTCAACTTATAATTACCACAGATTTTGTCTCACATTATATCTAATATGGAATTTTTGTTAACAATTATAACATTTTTAGTCATTTTTGCTCATAATAGCAGTTTTTGTGTCGAACCTAAAAGTAAGTCAAAACTTTTATCTCAAAGTCATTTTCTTTACTTTGATTTCATCTAATTTTCTACTTTTTATTTCATAAAATCAAATAAAAGATTCGGAGAGCAGTCAGGAAATGATCGACGAGTTTGGAAAAAGTAATATTATAACCGATATATTGTTCAAACCTAACTCTGATGGAAGTGATTTGGAGAATCAATTTGTTCAGGTCTTCAGAGACTACTTTATCGCTCAGAAAAAATTCAACCTTAAGTTGAAGTATGTTTTACACAATAATTGTTTGCAAAATATTAATATTCATGTAATTACAGATCAATTCAGGAAAACGAATGCTTTAAAGATATGATGTTTAGCCGATTCATGCCTTTACTCAAAGAGATATTCAAATTAATTTTTGAAAACTTTGTCCTCGTTTTGGACCGCATTTGGTCGGCTCTCAACCATTTGTTTGAACAACTCTTCAATAGGAGTCTTCCCTTAAGATATTACACTTCAGCCAAACTCTATGCAAAACAATCGGGAAGTTATCTCTGCCAACAAGCCATGTGTCGTGTCTTTTATTTGACCCCCGAGAAAGCTGACTACCAATGCTCCACAATAATCTCTTCAGTGAACATACAGGTTAACTTACAAGATGTACAACAGGAGGATCAACAGATATACCAATACATACAACACGTGCAACACATGTCCCGTCGATTCTTTATTTAAGACCGCATTAATGCCAATCTCTTTGATTTATTTAAATTTGATTGAAAAGTACTTTAGAAGTCATACATTATTTTTACCCATAAATCATATTTTATGTCATTTTTTCTTTTTAGAATGTGATATAATTTTGTAATTTTATATCTGAAATGGAAATTCCTATTTGATTGCAATAAATGTTTTAAAGTAATTTAAATCTATTTTAAATGAGTGATTCACTTATTTTCAGAGGTGCCCATAGGGGGAGGGTTTTCAGAGGTCCGAGATTTTACAATAATACTTCTTATCCTCTTGGTGAACTTCATGGGAATTCCAATTTCCACCATTAAATTTGAATGCCATTTAACCATCCCTTCCCCTTTGAAGTTCAAGTTTGTTGGTTATCCCTCACAAAAAAATATTTATTCGCATTCATATCAATGAGATTAGAAATCAAAAGATAAAATGACATTCAATAAAATGCCAAGGTGACTACATATTTACTTGAAGATATCAGCAAACATTTTCCTGAAAGTTGTCACATCAAGGTCATCTGCGCTTTGTATTTTTAGCGTATTAGCTTTGTGTTAATAAGCTCTGTTTTAAGCTAGTGATAATAATTTATTAAATATTTAATAACCAAAAATATAAATTTAATAAATTTTATCATAAGCTCCGCCTAAAAATTTAGGC
>JAQIWF010001935.1:0-10354 GCA_034694965.1 Ceratozetes gracilis
TCTTCTTTAATAACATGTAAATAACACTTAGTTAATAAACTTGGTCACTCCAAAAAAGTCTTAATAAGCCAGGGAATTATAAAAATTGTAAAGAAAATTAGAGCAAATTCAATTCGGGATAAATTAATCCTGATGAAATTAGAAATTTATGCATTCATTACACAATCAACTGAATGTTTCACAAATTGAGGACTTAGCTAGCAAGATTAATATTCATTTCCTTCAGAATATCAAAAGACAAATCATTGCTGACATTACCATAAAATATAAACGACTCGAAACTGTATTTCAGTGAATACACTGAAAAAAAATTTAAATCGATTTATAAATATTCATATTCTCCACAATTATATTATCAAATCATTTAAATTAATGGCATTTTTTACGCTACACTATAATACCGGATACTTTTTATTTGTCGCACTGCCATCAAATAATTTATAGGGTTTTATGAAACACACAAAAGAGGCCTACCTTTCGGTGCCGGCGCTGACGAATCAGAAAGTGTTGCGTTCAACAGGTGTCAAGACTTTTGATTGAATGCCATAATAATTATTGTATTGAATAATCACATGTTATGTGAAAGTCTGCAAAGCGTTGGGTTTGGCCACCAGTGCTCAAAGGAAAGTCAGCCTGACCAATCTTAACAATTGTAACACAAACAATTAACAAAACCAGAATGTTACCCAGAACAAACACTTGCAATTAAAATTGAAAATCACAACAATAGAAATAAAACACAAAACAGTAAGGGTTAGAATTGATTTAATTGATCTAGTTCCTATTGAATTCCACTCAATTTATAATAATTAAAAGCACATGGTAATATTGCAATTAATACATGTACAATAAACCATGAAACATGGATCAAATAACTTGTGTTTTATGTAGTTACAGCTCATCTACTCATTTAATTATGCCTGCTATTCACCTTGTGACAAAGGAAGCCTTGAACCTAGTCATTTGCTTACTAAATATCAGTGTAAAATTCAAATTAGTCTCGTTGATGAATCTGTTCATTAGCCTGGATAATAACTTGATTAATAAGTTTGAAATTGAGATTCAACTGATCAGTGCATAAATATTTGGTAAAATTCCACAAAAAGTCATTTGTTGTAAACTTAATGACATTTAAACGCAAAATAATTAATGATTTTTTAAAAACTTTTACATTAATTAATGAAAACATGAAAACAACGACTACTGAAGAGTAAATCCTGGGCTGAGAAAAAGATAGAGCACCGGCACAGCACTGGCACAGCACCGGCTTTATGTATACCTCTCCCACTGATGCTATCAATGAGATAATGTCAACGCATTTTGAAATATAATTCTCATAATTGATAGAAAAATTCATTATTATTCAGCAGTCGGTGGGAAACCCAAACCAAGAATAAAATAAATTCCTTGCTTTAAATCTTACAGTTTAATCAGATTTCAATTAATTCTTGATAGAATCATACATTAAGAATGTCACCCGGGCAAAACATGTCTGGAGAAATCCAATACCAAATCCTGACAAGAAAATCAGTGGCGAGTTTTACTCTTTCCCTTTGTTCAAGATAATTATAAGCTCATTATTTACTACAATTTAGCATTTCCTTTACTAAAATATTTTATTAACTCAAAGCAAGGGATTATCTATATAAAATAGTCTTGGTTATCCCTAAAATGCTGTAAATAACCTCTGAGTAAAAGTATCAGAAAATTACAGCCAAACTCACGATTCTCTCGTTATTAGCTGTGCCTCAGAAAAACCATTAAATCAGTGAACGAGCGATAAATTAAATAATTTTTTTTCACAGAATATAAACAGTAGAACAGAGAGAGGCTAACGATAATTATTCGCCAAATTTATTATATTTTTTTGAATAATCAGTGAAAATTTGCCCAAATTTTGAATAAATTTTACTAACCATTGGAAGTCTGACTTCAATCAAAAGTAATTTGCAAAAAATATTTTGAAAACATATAACAAACTTTGAGTTTAATAATTAAATGATTAAAACTTTATTTTTAAATTTAATGGAAATAATTGCTTAAATAATATACCCATTAGTTGAATGCCTGCTCTCCTTATTAGGGAAATTGCGAAATATGATCAAGCTAGCCATGAAATTTGCATCTAGTGAACATCTATACAAAATAACCTATTGCTAAATTTTTTTGTATTTTAATACTGTAAATATAACATGTTACAATTATGTTACTTTTGAATGTAACCTTGATTATAACTCCTTTATGATTATTAAACAAATGATCCAGACAATATTTTCCAAGATAATCATCCAATTCAATTATCTATGTGTAATCAAATTAGAAGGAATGTTGTGACATTAAGTTACCTTGAACACTCTTATCAGGAATGGTTTAGATAAATATAAAGACCAGAAATTGATTTATTCTCTGCTAACGAACTAAAAGAAATAATTTTTGCCTAAAACTAGATATCAATAGTTTTCTCTATAATTAACGTTAAATAAAATACTATTTATTCGTATTCTCTGCTGGAGTTCTAACCAAAAAAGATTTTTTGAATTATAATAAGTTATGCCGACAGCTATGGAAGGGCTCAAAAAATTCCAGTCTAGATATAAGACTCAAATACCTTACAAATTCCTTGGCAAATGTCTGCTCACAAATGCCAAACAAATAGAAATTATACCAGGTATATCTTTGATCTAATATTGAGTTAGTTATTTTCAATCAAATATTTATAAAATTGTTTGTTTTTAGAAAAAGGGTCATGGATAAATATCTATTCCCAAGCATAGACTTTTTAAGCTATTTAAAACTTAAAAGTTTAAATTGATAAAGATCATAATGGGAGAAAAAACATAAAAACGCCCAGGATAATAGGTATATAAGCAAGAGCCATTTCAATCATTAATATAAAAATTGACTTAAACTTAATTCTATTTTCCAATTTAACTACTGAACTGAAATTGAATATCCAGGAAAAAGTGTCATAAATCAGATTATAATTTATAAACTTAGATTTCCGTCAGGGGTAACCATCCAACTCGGAGTTGAGGGGGGGTTTTACCCCCCTGAGGCCAAAAAATCTCGACAGACCTAGTGTCTGTCCATTGACGTAATGTTAAGGTTTTCAAAACCTCAGGGGGGGATTTGGGAAAAATCTCAAACCTCAGGGGGGTATCCGCGTTTACCCCCCCCTATGGCTACCCCTGATTTCCGTGAAAGAACATCACATTAAAACTGGCAAGATAAAACTCACTTTTTTCACAATTTAACTGATCATAACAAATGATTTTATTTTTGCAAAACTAGATTTGGCAGAATATGGACCTACCTTATACACTTGATTGTTGGACAGTAAATGAATGCTCTCGGTTTTTTAGGCCATTTTCTTATGAATTTTGGGAGGTGTGAGATCTTAACAGTTGTTAATTTAATTTGCTCAATGTATTTAATTACAAGCATTTTGCAATAGTTATATTTTACAACTTATAAACCAAGGGTGTCCATTCAACTCAAACCTCAGGAGAGGGTTATTGACAATAACTTATTGTACAAAATATCATTCCTTTGATTTAAAATCTACAAACTTAGTGCCTGTTAGTAGAAGTTATGTTTTAAAACCTTTGAAAATATCCCCCCATATGCGGCCCCTGTTATAAAAATTCTTAAGTTACAGCCTATCCAACAGATGGTATGAGATCAGTGTTGAGGACGATGTACAAGAACTACACCATGAGGTAAGGGATTTGTAAAATATCTTGTGAACTTGGCAAAAATTGTCAAACTCTTTGAATATTTATGAATAATAAAGAGACAAGTCAAACTTAAAAACATAGCAAGGACTTGATTGCAATTTTTCTTTTCTTTACTTTTTTAGATGATAATGCACAAGGTGATAACACTCAATTTTCTGATAAATAACGTTATAATTTGGTCTATAACTCTCTCAAAATTTAATTATACCCTCGATAATTTTATGTTAAACTGAGTCCATATATTTTTTTTACATTAACGTTGTTATGAAAGCGCAAATTGATTACCCAGACAACATTACCATATTTAGAAGGTTTAAGTAAAAATGAACTTTACCTCACAAGTAAAATAAAAGTGAAAAATGTTTAACTTTGAAAAAGGGGTTAAAAAGTTAAGCCTGGACATTCTTGATAGTTTTCAAAATTTCAAAACTAAAATTTACCATCATAGGTATAACCAAGAGCCATTTTAATAATGATTATAAATTGACATAAAAACTTAAAAATAAATGAAGTCTTTATTTCAATTTAATGTTTTAACTGATATTGAATTTCGAGGAACAAGTTATAAAATCAGATAATAATTTAGTTTAAAACTTATCTAGTACATAAAACTTGATGCACTGAATATTAATAGATTTTCAGTTTTGAAATAAAATTAATAAAAGTTTATTTTTGTAAAAAACTTTAATTTAATTGATTGGTCAATTTTTATTTGTAATTAGTTACCATGATTAAATTCTATGTTAATAATTTTGTTTATTTTTTAATTTTTCACTTTAATTGCGTTTATTTTCAGTGAAATAGAAATTTGATTAAATTGTGAGACAAACGAAAAATAATAAACACTTAAGATATACATCAAAATCCATTCGGCTATGGATGAGGTCAGGTAATAATAATAGCCCTCTTGGCTACTGTTCATCTTAAGTCGATAGTTAGTATCCAATGCTTCAGGTATATTTTTAAAAATGGAGTCTGCCACAAACATGGACACTATACTCAGTCCTAGCATCAGAAATGACAAAATGTTACGAAGTCTTCCTGTGCTCTTGTCTGACATTCCAAAGGCAACTCTGCTCTGAAAAAACATATCGATTGTTGAGCCAAAGAATATTAATTGAGCTCCGGTTGAATGAACATCAATCATTTCTGACAATCTGAAATTGGCCACGATGGTTGTGCCCATTGCAACACTTAGACCTGAGATCAATGAAAGATTATTCCACTGTTTGAGTGACTGTTTTGACTTTTCCGACACATCTTTTTCTTTTTCAATCAGTGTTTTCATTGACTTGAATCTTATTAACGCAAAGAATGACATCACTATTCCTGATAAGTTCATTAGCAAAGAGAATAACGGGGCTTCTGGTGGCAAAAGAGCCAGGTCACTTATAAAAGGTAGAAACGGTTCAATGTTGCCATTTAGGTATGAGATTAGCCAGCTATTATTATTGAATAATTAATTCATTATAAATCTATCTTGATAACTTACAGTATTGGTGTGAAAATCATTAGAAAAATTCCCATTATGAGTGGTATATAACCAAGAGCCATTTTTATGATTGTTTGATTAAAAAGACAATTCAACTATAATTATAAAACTTTATTCAATTCATTTAAATCTCAGAACTGAGACAAACTTCGAGGAAAATTATTTTATAAATTCAAAAATCATTTCAATGTTAATAATTTATAAAACCTGTCTTATATGACACCTGCAATATATACGATTAATTACAAAACTATTTTGATTAATCATCATGTACATTTCTAATTATTAAATTGTTAGCAAGTGAAATGGACTTGAATAAAGGGATAAAGGTCAGATAATAAAAGCCCATATTAAACAATAACAGCCACTCAGAAATGGCAGAGATTACATGGGAATAATAACCCTGTTGATTGCAATTCCATTTCATCTGGCTAATTATATCGAAGGCTTTGAGGGAGTTTTGGTACATAGACAGTGAACCGAAAATAGTAAAAACAATTAATAAAATAAGCGAGGAAATCCATAAATATTTTCTCAAATTTCCTGTTCTATTTTGTTTCATTCCATAAGAAAGTTTGCTTGAATAATACATGTCAACAATTGTCAAGGTAAATACTCCCATGGCTGAGTTTGAATGTATGATTGATGCAAGATGGCTATTGCTTAGCGGTATATTGCTAACTAGCAACACCGAAATTGCTGAAAATAGTCCACATATAATGCAAATTAAGTTTAATTTATTGAGATCCTGGTTCAATTCTATTGATACGATTTTGTTGTTTTCAAGATAAGACTTTATCGCTTCAAATCTGATTATCGTTTGGAACGTTACAAGAATTGCAGTACAATCCAAAAAGAGAGCAAAAATCTGGGCTTCCGGGGCAAAAATAGCCAGGTGACTTACAAATGGTAAGAATAATACCATATGATCAAGGTAAAATGCAATAGTTAATCTAGATGGATTAAACAAAGCATAAATAAATAATTAGAAAAAGTCCATAGCTCATATCAACTTAAACTTACAAGATAACTGGAAAAAGGAGCAAGCTCATTCCTAGAAGACATGGCACATAATGTAGTGATAATTTATGTCTTGATAACTGAAAATCAGTGTTAAAACAAATCATTTTTATAAATTAACTAAATTTATTAATCAAGAGAACAATAATCAAGATACTATCCTGTTGTATAAACAGCGAAATAAATACATATGATCCGGGTTCAATAGGAAATAATAAACTAGTTTATAAGCTAGTTGTTATAAAAATATCTTGTTCAATTATACTGTCAAACATTACTAATTGTTTAGACAATGAGCACAGTTTGAATTGAGGGTAGAATGAGAGGAAGTATGGGCTCAGACTAAATATGAGTAACCATTCCATAGCATTTGAAATGACATGAATTACATAACCATCTTGGTAACTTTTCCATCTGGTTCTAATTGAATGATTTGATGTTGCTCCTGGGTACAGAAGATATGACCAGGTTGAAAGTAAGTAGTAGGTGGTCGCTAAAGCCAATCCATAGGCCGCGAGAATGAGTCGGTACCAACCGGTCCTCTCGAGTTTCATCACAAAAGCTATTTTGCTCTCAATGGCCATATCGACGACACCGCACAGGAATCCCATCACAGCTCCGATATTATGCATGTATTGAAGGGATGGCTCATCAGAATTGGGAAAATTGGCCACAAATAGGAAACCAATTGACATAAATATGCCACTAATGGCGGACCAATTGTTCCACTTCTTCAGTGCCTTATTGTTGACATTCAGTGCATTTGTATTGTTTTTAATGAATGTTTTTGTTGATTCAAATCTGATTATTATTATTATAAACATTAGAATTGAACCCAAATTCATGAATAGCGAGAATAATGATGATTCTGGTGGTAAAACACCAAGGTCACTAATGCAAGGAAGGAAAGGCTCCACGTTATCATGATAGATTGATATTGGCCATCTAATAAGGAGAAGAGTGTTATTTTTCAATTTATTAATTCTTACCTTCAAGAGTAATCTTGGTCTTACAGTATAAATGGAAAAATCAATATACCCAGTGCAAGTATCACAGGTAAATGGTGTAAGGAACATATTGGAATAAATTGAATAAAATTCATGAAAATGAACAATTCAAATCTAAAAAATAAAAAGAGCAAATATCTTGTGTTAGAACTTATTCTAAACTGATATCCCGTAATAAAAGTGTTATGGAAACTGATTAAGATAATTTAAAATGACATTAGTAATCGATAAGCTTAGCTAATAAAGGACAGGTTGGTTCCCATATAAACGGATTTCTGATGTTGAGGTTGTGCTTATCAGTTGCTATTTCGACGATTTCTAATAAATCATAAGTTAATACTTAATTTATTATGCAAGATGATCATTCAAAATTCAAGTTTATTCTTTGAATTTTTGATATAACCTTTCAATAGGAAGTTGAAATACTCAATAATTTGTAAAGTCATGCCAAGGTTCTTTTCGCAGTTATCACAAAATTTTACAAGTTCGCTCTTACCAACTCTGATAAGAGAACAATAATTTAATCAAGAGTTTGACTTGGTAACTAAGAGTTAATTTATTGAATTTTACCTCCTTTGAACCCAAGATTAGTTTACCACATATTTGTCAGGACAATTTAATTATTTGATTTTATATTTAATCCGGTTTTGCGAAAGAATTTGCTTTGCAATCACGGCATTAGATTAACAAAATTTACCTTGTATACGTTAGACTTTAAGACAATGTTTTACCAAGGGTAAATTCTGTACAGTAATCATTTTAACAAAGTACAAATTATATCTATTTTATTAAAATAATTTGGATAAGTTTCATTGAATTAATCTAGATTCTTATCATAAAACTGTAAAAGCAATGACTTCTCTTTTCTTTTTGACTGTAACAAGATGTTTTGTTAGCATGTACATTTTAAACTGAGAAAAGTATGAAAAGAAATATGGACACAGACTGAAAATTACTATCCATTCCATAGCATTAGATATGACGTGTAATGCATATCCATCCTCATGATTGTGCCACTTGAGCCGGATGTCTTTATGATCCAGGGCTGTTTTATATAAATTAAATGACCAAACAGACAGTGAATAATAGAGAACTGCGAAGAAAAAAGTCCAAACGGCGAGAAAGGATCGCAACCGACTCAGCCTTTTATTTTGCATTATATAAGAGAGTCGGCTCTGAAAAGCCATATCAATGACAGCGCTGACGAATCCGAGCGCCGCTCCGACGTTGTGAGTGGTCTGCACTGATTTCCCGTCGGAATTGGGAAAGTTTGCCACAAATAGAAAGCCCATTGACATGAAAAAGCCACTAATGAGGGAACGTCTGTTCCACTTCTTTAGCACATCATTTTCAACACTCAGGGAGTATTTATTGTCGGAAATAAATGAACTTGTTGACTCAAACCTTATAAACACGACTATCAACATTAGAAATGAGCCACAATTCATGATGAGAGCGAAAATTGCTGATTCTGGCTCTAAAACACCTAGATCACTTATGCATGGTAGAAAGGGCTCGATGTCATGGTGGTAAATAATAGCAGGCCAACTTTAACATGGAAAATAATTGCATTAATAATTATTAAATGATCTTATCTTACAGAATAAAGGGAATAATCAGTATTCCAAGACCAAGTAAAATGGGTAAATAATGCAATGAATAAACAAGGTTACATGTGATTAAATTCATTGATGAAAGTGTTATTTAATTGAATTATGTATGAAAAATGTCAGCAAATATTTAATATAAAATATAAACACATTTTAAGTGTCGTGTTATTTGATATAACGATCCTTTAAAACGTGTTTATAATTTGGATATGAACAGGATCATTTAATGTTTAATTTTATTTAATTACTTAATACAAACTGTTTTTATATTTTAACGAATTTGTAAAGTTATTCTCGTTTATAAAATAAATCTGGCTTTATCATACCAAGAACAAATATTTATGATGTGATAATCAAGAGAAAATTAAGGTTCCTGGTAAATATTTATTTTCAGTTTTATCTTATTGTTATTCTTAAGGGATAAACAATTTTATCTTGTTTCATTTTGAGATTTTTAAAAATATGTTATTTCGTGTTAAAATGTGTTAAATTGTGATATAATACTCATTATTATTATTAAATCATTAAAATATTCATTTGTTATAATTAATAATAACTAAATGAGATCAGTAGAAGAACTTAATATGATCATGCTAAAGATCAAGAACAACACCGAATAAGGCACGAATACTTAACCTAGGTTATTGCTAGAGTTGGATTTGAATGGCAAAATAGATGTAGACAATTAGTATGTCTAATAGTAAGGGCTTTCCTCAAACATACCATCAAAACCTCAATTAATGCTTGAATTACAGGTTGAAAGTCATCCCTAATTGGCACAAATAAAACTCAAGAAATTGTGTGAAGAGAAGGGGATAACCCTTTCCACAAACTCACCACTTGGCAATCTCGGTTCCAATTGTAACGATAGCTTTAATAATGAACAGCAGCTAATTACCCGCTGGTTCTCCGTTTAGCCCTAAAGAACGGTAAAAACTCGGGATAAATACTTTTTAAGTTTAAGGTATTCCTTACTTTTTATGGCAATAAATTATACATCGATTCAACTGATTGTCCCAAAGAGTGTCAACGAGGAGTGGATTGAGTCAAACCTCGATCTTTGACTTTAAGATATCAAGTGTTCAAAGAGTTGGAATGACTGCAGTTATCGCTCCAATCTGTTTGAGACCACTGTTCGGGAACTTCCGAACAATCCTTTGACCCCTCAATCGAGTACTGAATTTGAGATAATTTCCGGTAAATTAGTTAAAATTGTGTTTACTTTAAATTAATTAATATATTGATTGAATTTTATTACAATTAGTTTTAAAAACAATCAAAACTTTAATCAAAGCTATGCTTAATTGGTTAATAAATTATAAAAATACAATAAGAACCTGGCAAGATCTTCCTTTTTGAGTCCTAATTTTATTCACAGTACTTTACATGATATGAACTTTTAAAAAATAGTGTTTTTGGCGTTACCTCGCTAAAATATTCTATAGTAATTAATTAAATTAAATTATGTATTTTTATCAGAGAATCGAC
>JAQIWF010001936.1:0-10353 GCA_034694965.1 Ceratozetes gracilis
TGCAAGATTTGCTTGATGACCATCATAAATTACAAGCTACATATTTTAGACCCTATTTCTTTTTTAACATCTCTGACCATGTATATAGCATAAGCCAAGGCTAAGTGAAAATTTATAAAATTAATTATAACGTCTTGTGATTTGTACATGGACATTGACAAATTGTTTGACAATATTTTCTTCCTCTGTTTTGGTCCAAACTTTAGTCCAGAAATAGTTGAAACTGATTTCAATGTTTAAAGTATCCCAAAGCCCTTTTGCAGAGGGAATACTATCGATTTGTGCTCCGGTGATCATGGTCAAATCAGCATAGAGCTTTTGGTTGTCTTGCACAAATTGTTTAAGCTCTGGTCTGTTGTAAATTATTACATTTTCTCTATCAACTGCAGGACAGGGCTTTTTCTAATATCAATTTATAATCTTACATATCGTAAATAAACATGGCTCTAATAAAGGTTGGCCTAACCTAGGGAGAAGGGGTGGGTTAGATTAAAAAAACACTTTAATACCCCTTTCCGTTTTAATCTAGTATGTGAATTCCCTTCCAGTAAATCTTTCCGTCATATCAACAAAAATTTCAATTTAATTGATGAGTTTTATTAGTCTTTCCCTAGTTTAAACCAAGAATGTCCTTAATTATTCCCACCTCTTTGGAGCATAGTTTGGCCAACCTTGCTTAATAGAAATACCTGTCTTAAAACAAGATCCTCTTTGGTTGGCATGAATGTCTGAATGGGAACGGGTTGCCATATTTTGCCTAAACTACCTTTTCTTGTTTTATTCCACTGCCAGACGTCATTCTTAGGCGGATAGGCACCGGCCAGAAGACACTCCACACTCTCAAGACATCGATCAACTAAACTACTTCTGACATATAACTCACGGGGAGAGTATTCCTCACCCAAAAACATCTCATATTCTTTGCGTATGAATTGACCCGTTTTATACATTCTATACTTACCCATTGGATAGAGTCCAGCAAAACCATACTTCCAATACTTAAGGTCATTATATGGATCATTGGGTGCAAAATCATCTGCCGCTCGGGGCCCACCATTTCTGTGCACTATCTGAATGAGTTGTAATGTTGATATATCATGCCCAGGCCACCTAGGTGATGAGGAAGTTTGGCTCGAATACAGTAGTAGTGAAAATACAATTAATTTCATTTAGAATATATTTAACTCTTTGAATAAGGAAATTAAATACTAAAAGCAAGTTTAAATGTTTTTATTTTATAGGGAAAAAACAATTAATTGAGGAATTTTTTGAATCAATAAATATCATCAGGGTCATTAAGAAACAATACTGTTTATAAATTTCTAAATTTACGCATGCTCATTCTATTAATGATAAAAACTTATGATAATTCTATTAGAAGACAAAAATTAATTAATTTTAATCATTAAATTTAGGAAATTCTTGAATTTGAATGTTTTGCTACTTATCCTTCTTGAAAGACCCTTTTGTCATTTGGCAATTTTATTGTTTTGTATTTAATGGCATTCAATGATATCTCAGTTTATTGGCTTCTGATAACTGTCTGACATTGTTCCAGGGGTTACCTGAGGTTATTGGCAAATATCCCCGAGGTTTTAAAAATCTTATGCACATTATTAACATGTTACATTATAAGCGATAACATTACAGAAACTCTGTCGGTTGAGACAAAACTTCAGCTGAGAGTAGGATTTAAGTCGGAGTTTTGAGACTTTTGTCATCTTTTTCAGACAAAATCCTACTCTCATTCCAATCTTCTCATTTGTATAGAACCAAATTGGGGGTCATTTATGATAAACCCTTCTGAAGACACCAATTAGACAAATAGTGAAACAATTGTGGTGGATTGAGCAGTGAATCATATGATTTTTGAATAAGTAAGAATATCTTGATAACTTGTAACAATTAAAATATTTATTTCATTCTAAAATAAACAATAATTTAACGATTAATTTATCAATTCTTAAATCCCTGTTTACTGTTAGAAATTCTATTGCTATTATAATCATGGTTAATTACAACATTCTTATCCTTAGTACTCTTCTACTCAGTTTCACTTTCATGAACCTTTTCACCTTTTTGATCCTTGCATTCTCTCTCAAAGTCATCGTATAACAAATGTTTGTTTGAATTGAAAAACTGATCGATAGGACAGTCAAATTGATTTCCACATTCTCTCCATTGAATTGGATGTGGAGTTCCAGTATTAATGACAGTTTCGTTGTGGTAAAAGCCTCGAACAAAGTACTTTTTGCCTTTCTTTTCATGCAATTCAAGGAAAAAGGTCGCACCAAAAGGTGTGGAAATATCATTAAAAAATTTGAGCGCATACATCAGTGCCGCTAACATCTGGTCATGTGTTGAATACACGTATACTTTCTTCTTGTTTTTGTTGTCGATTACTGAATGAATATTTTTATTTAATTCTTTGATTAGACCCCCGGCTCTAAGGCGCTGAATGATAGGACTGTCCCAAACACGGTATTTTAGATCATTTACTGGTGACAATCGACTAACAATATCTCTCTCTTCCTCTTTGGTCCAGTTTTGACCCCAGGATCGATTGTGACTCAATTCGATACTGAGCGCATCTAGTACATCACTGGCAGATGATAAATCATTAATTTTGTCTCCAGTTATCTTTCTCAGTTTATTAAATAGTTCATTGTTATCCTCAACAAATTTTGTAATGATTGCTCGTTTGTTAATTTTAATCAATTCCTTCTCAACAATGGCACAAGTTTTTGACTAGTATAGATTTAAATATTTATAAGTTAGGTTAATAATGAGAACTTAAAACTTACTTGATCTAATACAAGATCATCATGTTTAGGCATAAATGTTTCAATGTGAAAGGGTTGCCAAATACGCCCTAACTCAGCATCGGTGCCATTATTCCACTGCCAGTGCTTCTGATTTGGTGGATATGCTCCGGATAATAGACAGGACAGACTTTCGATACACCGCTCATATAATGCACTCCTGGCATATACCTCACGGGGAGAGTAATTGTCACCCAAATAGTATTGATATTCTTTGCGTATAAATTCACCCGTTCTATAGAGTCTTAACTTTCCTTGAGCTGTAAGGCCTCCGATACCTTCCGGCCAATAGGACTCATTTTTGAAGGGATCATTTGGAGAAAAAGTTTTTGGAGTTCTTTCACCATTTCTGTGCACTATTTGGAGCAGTTTTAGGCTCGAAATGTCGTGATTTGGCCATCGCTTAGATTTTGGTTGTGATGAATGCAATGCTAAAAATAAAGAAATGCCTTCATATTAGAGAATTTTATCCTTACTTAATTGATTTATTTAAGGTAATATTTTATAATATATAATTATTTATAACAGAATATGGTCTACTACTACTATTTGATATGATTGTCAATAACATATTGATCAAGGCTATCTCATTAAGACATTGTTTTAGTCACTTTTGATGTTGAGATTTAATATTAAGTCGAGTGGTCATCATATTTTTGGATACCCCCTGAGCTTCACGAGAATATTAATATTACATTTATGGACAAGCACTAGGTCTGTTTCAAACTGCTAGGGGAGAGGATTTTTTCAAAATACCCCCTCCCCTGAAGTTCGAGTTGGATGGAGACCTTTAAATAAGTCGTTTTTCATATTTAGTTGTAAATCAATATATTTTTTATGTGTATTTAGTGTTGAAATTGAGAGACTAATAGAATGGCGAGTATTTTTACCTGCCTCAAAGATGAGCATTTCTATTGATCTTATTTTTGGCTTTTCAACCTCAAGATAGTCTTCCCAATCGCAGGTTGAGATGTTATTGAACCTCTCCACCAAATGACTATATACAGTGAATTGTGCTTGAATAGCTTCTTTGGCCATTGGATCAGTCAGTATACTTATTGATTCATTCATCCACTTTTTAACAAAGCTTTGATTGAAAATGTATTTTAATTAGAAATGACCATCGTCAAATTAAAATAGATGAAAAATCTTATTTGATTGCAAGCTCATTTCCCCTAAGACGATTTCCTACAATACTGCCCTTGTAATTTGCTAAAGCAGGCACTAGAAAATAGACGGTAACTTTCTCTAAATAGAATCCCTCTATCCTTATAACGAACTGACCCTTAAATATGATATACCATTGTATTTGTGCATTGGTGATGATTGATTGGGGCAGAGTGGCCACTGTCATTGCATTGATGAATTTTTGACGAATTGGTATTAATTTCTGATAACCCGCGTTGAGCACAAGAACAATTTGACCATACAGGGTGACATTTGTCTTGGCAATATTGCACAGCGTATTATTCATTCTATTCTTAAGGAATGTGATGAAGTTTCCACGGAACTCTTTAATTGTAAACATGGTGTTTGTAAAGTAAAACAATATGCTCGGTGAAACAACCATATGCATAACTCTAAAACATTAACATGCTAATTAAGTTCAAATATGCTCGCTAATTCTTTAAATTAATTTACTCATCACAAGATTTTGCATAGTAACTAGCATTTGTGGGAAATCTTTCTTCTTTATCCCCCAAAGGCATTCCCTTAATACAGATCGCATCCACCTTTTCCACGGTACTCGAGAAATTAGAACAGTCACATGATTTGTGCCACACTTAAGGTAAAGTTACCAAGTTATTGGAAATTTAAAATATAGAAACCTACTTGTGATCAGCACAGTAATAGTCAGGACATATTTGAATGTCATTTTTGAAAGAACTTTCAACTTATAAATTGATTTCAAACAAACCATTCATATAAAATGGTGTA
The DNA here is from genome assembly GCA_034694965.1 of Ceratozetes gracilis. Classification (NCBI taxonomy): domain Eukaryota; kingdom Metazoa; phylum Arthropoda; class Arachnida; order Sarcoptiformes; family Ceratozetidae; genus Ceratozetes; species Ceratozetes gracilis. Next base: position 4,761 of record JAQIWF010001936.1, read on the forward strand.
AAAAGATATTAATAATTGAGATATCAATTACACCAAAAGCCAAATTAAAAGTGTAGTGCAGTGGGGGTTAGCCAAGAGAGACAAACCTAAAATTAATTCACTTTTCTGAAAGTTTATTATAGCTATATGTTAACAAGATAAATCAATAAACTCAGTAAAAATCTAGATAATTTGTGAGAATATTTGTCAAAATATTTGAAATTTTGTAAAATTTTTTCATTAAATATTGCCTTAACTCTAATATAATAATTGATAAGTTAATAAATTGTCATTAATATTTATTATCAAGGTTAATAAGAGACAATATATGTAATTTTACATCAATGAATAATTATAAAGAAAATAACAAGTTGATTTAAATTTTAGTAAATAAATATTTATAAATTTTATCACATATTCTTAGTATTTCTCTCCTAGTTTTCATTTTTATCCTTGCATTCTTTTTCAAAGTTATCATATAACAAATGTTTGGTTGTATCGAAAAACTGTTCGATAGGACAGTCAGTCTTATTGTGACAATTTCCCCAATAGATTGGATGTGGAGTTCCAGTATTGACATCAGTTTCGTTGTGATAAAAGCCTCGAACAAATTTTTTGTTACCTTTCTTCTCATGCAATTCAAAGAAAAAAGTCGCACCAAAAGGTGGAGGACTGTCATTGAAAATGTTGAGCGCATTCATGAGTGCCGCTAAAACCGTGTCATGTGTTGAATACACGTATACTTTCTTCTTGTTTTTGTTGTCGATTACGGAATGGATATTTTTATTCAATTCTTTGGTTAAACCCCCGGCTCTAAGGCGTTGAATGATAGGACTGTTCCAAAGATAACGATATTTTAGTTTATTTGCTTGTGATAATCGACTAATGATATCCATCTCTTCCTCGTTGGTCCAGTTATGACTCCAAGAAAGATTGCGACTCATTTCAATACTGAGAGCATCTAGTACTTCACTGGCAGATGATAAATCATTAACATTTTTCCCAGTTATCTTGCTCAGATTACTGAAAAACTCTTTGTTTTCCTCAATAAGAATACTAATGATTGTTTGTTTGTTCATTTTATTTAATTCCCTCTCAGCAATGGCACACGATTTTGACTAGAATAGAAATGTATACCTAAGTTAAGTTGATAACTTGTTAAAACTTACATGATCTAATACAACATCTTCATGTGTAGGCATAAATGTTTCAATAGGGAAGGGCTGCCAAATACGGCTTAACTCAGGACCGGTATTATTATAGTTCCACTGCAAGACCTTGTGTTTTGGTGGATAAGCTCCGGATAATAGACAGGACACACTTTCAGTACACCGCTCATATAGCGAACTCCTGGCATATACCTCACGAGGAGAGTAATTGTCACCCAAATAGTATTGATATTCTTTGCGTATAAATTGACCCGTTTTATAGAGTCTAAACTTTCCTTGAGTTGTAAGACTTCCGATACCTTCCGGCCAATAGGACTCGTTCTTAAAGGGGTCATTCGGGGCAAAAGTTTTTGGAGTTCTTTCGCCATTTCTGTGGACTATTTGGAGCAGTTTTAGGCTCGAAATGTCGTGATTTGGCCACCGATCAGATGTTGGTTGTGATGCACGCCATGCTATAAATGAAACAAACTTTGTATTTTAGTACTTAACCCTGCTTAATTTATTTGACGTAAAATTTCTAAAAGAATAACTTCTTGAGCTTATAACAAATTATCAAGCAGAGGGTTAGAACATCCCCTTGAAATGTAATGATTACCTTTTTGAAACAAATAATGTCTAGCTATTATTATTATCATTATTATTATGAGTTTAAGTAGTTATTCAATTAGAAATGTTACCTTCAATAAATTGAATCTTGGAATTGAGAGAATAATAAAGTGAAAAATATTTTACCCGCCTCATAAATTAGCATTTCTATTGATCTTATTTTTGGATTTTCAACCTCAGGATAGTCTTCCCAATCACAGGAAAAGGTGACGTTATACTTCTCCACCAACTTAGTGTATACACTTGTGAATTGTGCCCGAGTAGCCTCTTTGGCCATTTGAACAGTCAGCTCATTTATTGACTCATCCATCCATTTGTGGAGCAAACTTTAATTGAAAATTCATTCTATTAGAAATTAGCATGGATATAGAGTTTCTATGAGCTAAGCTAATTAAACCCAAGTTCCTCTCTCTCTCTCTCTCTCTCTCTCTCTTAAGATGATTCCACAATATTCTGTGTCAAATTAGAATATTATGATATAGAAACTAGGTCCCAAAACAGGTTTGAACTTTTTCAAATATTGTTTGTATTTTAAGTTCTAGGAATGACTTAAAATGCTCATTTAATTCTTAAATATGAATTACCATCGTATTTGTGCATGGGTGATGATTGATTGAGGCAGAGCAGCCACTGTCATGGCATTGAGGAATTTTTGACGAATAGGTATTAATCTATCGTAATCATCGTTGATCACAACAGCAATTTGATTATACAAGGTCTCATTTGTCTTGGCAATGTTACATAGTGTATGGTTCATCTTTTTTTTAAACATGGTGATGAACCTTTCACCCAGGTCTTTAAATTTAAATACAGTGCCCAAAAAGAGATTCAACACTTTAGAAGAGGTTGCCATACCCTTAACACTAAAGCATTAACAAGCTAATTAAGTTCAATTATTCTTGATAATTCTTTCAATTGATTTACTCATCACAAGATTTGACGTAATCAGTGGCGTTTAGGGGAAATCTTAATACTTTATCCCCCAAAGGCATCCCCTTAGCACAGACCGCATCCACCTTTTCAGTTTGAGTCAAGTGAGGAATAGGAGGAGGAGGAGGACAGTCACATGATTTGTACAACACTTAAGATAAAGTTACCAAGTTATTATAAACTTAAAATACAATCAACTTACTTGTGATTAGCACTGTAATAGCCAAGACATGTTTTATTATCATTTTTGAAAGATCATATAACTGATAAACTGATGTCAAACAAACCCGTTATCGAAACCCTTTCACATAAAATGGTATTAAAAGGTATTATTTGATTGTATTAATAATTAATAATAAATACGTATTTTTAATATCAATTACACCAAATCTAATTTAAAAGCGCAGACGTAATGTGAGATTACCAAGACTATAATTAAAAGAGAGACAAACCTAAATCGACTGGAAGTCTGTGAACCCATAGGACTATTATTTAGCATGAGTTAATAAACTATCTAGATAGTAAATGAGATTTTGTTAATTATAAAATACAGCTTAAAACATAGTCGACTAGCTTGGTACATAATCATAAAGGAAATTACACAATTTATTCTTAATTTGAAAATTGACATTAATTGCTAATAATAGCTATAAAGTAACTTTAATATTAGTTATATAAATGACTTGATCAAATCACTTAAAATATTGATTCCTTGCAATAAAAGTTTACTCAATTACTGAATTCCAAATAACCGAGCAATTAAAGTAAGTTTTGATTTGAGTTTCCTAAAAGATATTAATTTATTGAATAATTTTCAATTAGAAGATTGACGAAGTGTAATTAATTAAGTAATTAAGGCAAGACACATTAATTAGTAGGTATTTTGAATATCCAAAACACAAGCAAAAGTGTTTATGTTTTTTGCTCCTCATCTAGGTAAAAAAGCTTTATTAATTGTCACTTGCCTTTTGTAAAACATGGTAACATTTATTTTTGACATAATTCTTTTAAATTAGAATTGATATAGAGAAATATTAAAACCATTAAAATAGCATGGTAAGTTGGTTGAAAAATTTTATTATATACATTCTTTGTCAAAGTCTTCATATATTAATTCTTTAGTTGAATTGCAAAACTCATCGATAGGACAGTCGCAGTGATTTTCTCCACAATTTCCCCATTGGAGTGGATGAGGAGTCCCACAACTGGGAACCGTTGAATTTAGATAGAAGGCGCGCACAAAATAATTACTGGGCATCTGTGGGGAGTACTCCTTTTTATGCAATTCAATGAAGAGGGTCGCCCCAAATGGTGGTTGTCTTCCATTGCATATCTTCAAGGCGTGCATAAGAGATGCTAATTGTGTGTCATGTGTTGAATAGACATATATTTTCTTTTTACATGTGTTGTCGAGAACTGAATTTATATTTTTCATCAATTCTCTGACTAAACCCCCGGCGCTGAGGCGCTGAATGATAGGACTGTCCCAATGATAGCGGAAATAAAGCTGATTTGCTTCATGCAATTGTTGGACAATATTGTCCTCTTCTGTTATGGTCCAGACATTAGTCCAGAAGTAGTTCTGATTTATTTCAGTATTCAAAGTGTCGAAAAGCTCTGCTGCAGTGGGAATGGTACAAATATGTGCTCCGGTGATCTTGCTCAAATCCATATATAGTTGCTTGTTGTCCTCAAGAAAATTTATAAGATCTGTTCTATTGTAGATTAACTCTCTTTCTCTATCCACTGCTGGACAGGGTGTTTCCTATTATTAATGTTAACATTTTATTGTCATAAATTATAAAAATAGAAACATGCTTGACCAAAAGGGAAGCTTGAGGTCAAAAATTTACACCCTGACCCTATTGACTTCGAGCTTGGTCAATCCAGTTTTAAATATAAATACCTGCTGTAACACAAGATCATCCTCCTTTGGCATAAGTGTTTTGATGGGGATAGGCTGCCAATATTGGCCTAAGTCTGCATCATTTCCTTTATTCCAATACCAATCTGGATTTATGGGTGGATAGGCACCGGCCAAAAGACACGACACACTTTCAAGACATCGATCAGATATACTACTTCTGGCGTATACTTCTCGAGGAGAGTAATCGTCACCCAAATAATCACGATATTCATTGCGTATAAATTGACCCGTTTTGTAGAGTCTATATTTGCCCTTTGGGTAGAGTTGTCCCAAACCATTCTTCCAATACTTGCCATCATTATATGGATCATTGGGTTGAAAAACATCGGCCCCTCTGTCCCCATCTCTGTGTACTATCTGAAGCATTTCTAATGTTGATATGTCATGATTTGGCCAGAGATCAGATGACAGAATTTTGCTTGAACACAATATAAGGACAAATAAGATTGACTTCATCGAATATATATTATTACCTAGTGTAACTAACGACAAATATTATACCATTAAAAGCAAGATCAAATGTTTTTATTTTATAGAAAAACAAGTGTTTTCACAAAAAAATCTTTTAAATCATAGCAACATTTTATCAAGGTCATCAAGGTGTAATACATTTTGTTTAAAATTATTAGTGGCTATTTATTTTATCTAAATCATTATTTATGATAGCTTAGTGGAAAGGAAAATAAATTTGTTAAATTATAACTATTGTAAATTTTGATAGATATTAATAATGTACCTTTTTACACCCCTCCCCTCTTGCGAACTAATTGTCGTTTAAGGTTTTATCAGTTTCATTGAACTCTCTTTCAATGTATGCGTTAATAAATTGTGAAATAAAACCCATCAATAGGACAATCAAGTGTTCAAATAATGCATCACTTTTGTGAAAGGGTCATTTTGCTATATACAGTAAAAGCTCGAAGGTTTCCTTCAGTCGGTTTCAGGGAATTGAGGGAAAGTTTCGAATTAGGGAAAGTATCGA